>SKCR01027653.1:0-120901 GCA_019454045.1 Zanthoxylum bungeanum
ATCTAAAATCCTCTCTTGTTTGTTTACTTGCTTTCTCTTTAATGACCAGAGGAAGCATAAGTTTCAAATTTACCAAAAAAAATTGAATTGGTGGAAAAAAACAAAGTACATTTACCTGAAAACAATAATTTGTTCTCCCTGTGTCATTAGGTGGTTAAGTTTCAGAGACAGAATTTTAATTAAATGCTCTTTAAATTGCAGGAAGCAGCTCTTAACAAAACCAGAGAGCTGAAGAAATTATGCGAGAGTACACTTTCGTCCATGTTTGATGGAAGACCTGTGAACATAATTGGAGAGATCAATGCTTTGTTGAATAGTGGGATTAGCATGTAAAATTCATTGCATAGATACTGCTCATGACTAGAAGAATAAATTTTTTAGAACCAGATATTTGAAACTGGATGACTTTCCTCTTTTTTCCTTCATATTTATTAAAGATGTAAACTGGAATCCTGATTGACAACCATTTTAGTCGTGTATTCATACTAACAGTACATCGATGTCCATAACATCACTTTCACAGTTTCACTCTGCACTGCACTTGGAGAATCAGTAGAGATTGGGACGTCTTATGCTTCGAAGTGTCCGAAAATGGACTGAAGATTTTCTGAAGAGATTCAAAAATGTTTTGTTTCTGTACCAGTTAATCAGCGGTAACATCAGACTCACTGCAGGGGGAGCCCATGACTCTGAGTACTCCGCTGATTCGGAAAGATCTCTCGAGTCGAAGGGATCAACTACATCAGGACAATCTACTCCGCTGGTTTTTGACATGCCGTTCTTTTGTACCAGATGGGTCAGCGAATCCACAATTTCAGACATGGGAGGTCGAAATTCCTTCTGAGGCTGCACAAAATTTTCAGTTCAAAGAGGTAAGATGCCACCATAATATCAGGTGCCTATAAGCAATTCCTGGTGGAAGAAATGAATGTAGTGGTAATAGTAGTACCTGAATACAATATCAGCAAACAGGGAAAGAGCCCTGCCCCGGAGGAGAATTTCTACCAGAGGTTCCTCTTGTTTAGAAAAAGGATCAGCATTGAACCATACAAATCAACAGGTGCTTTCCTGTTAATAGATTCAAAAGCAACTCTCCAAAGGCATATATTATCACACTACCTGGTTCCCAGTGTTCAGGTGCATTATAGCCGGTGTTACCAATAGCAATTTCAGAGGCCTGATGATCACATTAGCATGCTATTCATGAGTAATCAAAGTTGTTTAAACTCATTGCCTGCAGTAACATACCCTCACTCAAGAGAGGCTAGGAGAAAGAAACATAAAATTTTGTGATGAATGCTTAGTTTATATTTAATAAAATAAATGCCACCAAAGCATGCTCTAAGTTTTGAACGCCCCTAAAAAATGAGATTCAAGTTAGGTTAAAATTATTAATTAATAATAATATCTGAAAAGTTTCGAAGGCGTAATTCTTTTTCAGTTTTGTTTCACTCTTTTTTCTTGTCATATTTCCATCTACTCGTCATTTTTTCTTCACGTTTTAGTTTTGGTTACTAAAAGAATAAATAATGAAGGTTAAATAAATAAATTTTATTATTTCAGTTCTATTCATTCCTCTCTTGCTCCAGTTTTTGTCATCAAATTTTGGTTTTGATTTCTAAAAAACAACTATATATATGAAATGTGCTGGACCTTTTTTTTAAAAAAAAAAAAAAAAACCAAAGACAGATGAAGAAAAATAATAATTCAATTGGGGTGTTAATATTTTGCCAAGGAGTAGAGGTCCTAGGCGGTAGCCTATGTTGACTACCCATCAAAACCGGTTCTGAATGTCACACATAGTCATAGAGAATCCATAAAGATAGTCAAAAATATTTTTCTACCAAGGGGAAAAGAAAATGTGCCAACAGCAGAAGACTGGCAAATAAATTTGACTGGTAATACTTAGTAATACTATAAAGGATAACAGGCAGAACATTATAAATTCCGGTAAAACCTTCCAACGGAAGGAATGGCCCTCGGGAGTTAACAAAAACGATAAAGCATATGCCAAAAGAAGCATCTGGAACCCATCTGCAGGTTAACAAGCTGCACTGTATTTTACTACTTATCTGGAAATAGAAAAGAAGGTATAAAGGCATCACAAAAACAAAGCCACCATCATTTACATATGATACCAGCTTCAGCAGCCCGACGTGGCTTGTTTTTGCGCCTACTCCCAACCTGTCGGAATCCAACAAACTTTGCTGAGTCATCAGTGTTAGATTTTAATTCAGTGCCATTCTCATGTTTCTCTGAATTGATAATATCTTTGGCTTGAGTGGACATCTTCCGCTTCCTACCATTTGCGGAACCAACCACATTTTCTGTATCCTTGATGGAGATGGAACCATTTGGATTGTCACCATCCTTGATAGAGCTGGCACCATTTGGATTATCACCATCTTCTTCTGTCTTCTCGGCTTCTCTTTCTTCTTCAACGTCATCCTTCAGTGGTTTTTGTGGCCTTCCTGTTCTCCCATATGATGGAATCTTTTCATCTTCGCCGCTTCCAGGATCCTCCCGAGAAGCAACAACAGTTGGCCTTTTCCCCTTTCCTCTACCTCTTCCCATCTTTAAAGCACTCTTACAAGAAAATTTCCAGCAACTTAAAAAGATTTCTGCAATGTAAAAAACAGATAACCTCAAAAGCCAGAAACAACATTTCGTAGAAAATTAACCCCATTAGGACAAAAGAACTACGACAGTGTACCATTGTCCTCGACCAGAGAGGAAATGAATGTGAGCCATATCATGTCAACAAATTGAAAATTTGTTCAAAAAGTGAAACAAAAGCATTAGTTCTTCACTCTTATTAACAACAAAAAGCATATAAACAAAGCACTAACGTTCGATATTAAAAATCAAACTAACTCAACAAAGCTTTGAGCCCAGCAAAATGATTGGTCGACTACATGAATATTATCTTTCGCCATTCTGCTCTATTCGGGAACATTTCACATGAAAACATATCTAAATTTGCTTAACCTTGGTTCAGCTGCATAGTGTGAGGAAAGAAAATGTGACCTATAATCTATGATTTCAGTGATCTCATAATTTCTAAAAATTGAAAAGTGACATCAACCAAGTAAGAAAGTTCTATCTTGTTTGGTCAAAGTTGAAATTTTGTATCCTCTGGCCAAATCAGAATTACATATTCAAAATCATAGTTTCCTTCCAACCAAATCAGTAATATGTCACATTGATGTCACAACAATAAATTATGGAACTAAACGAGAACAAATAATGATCTGAAAAAATTAAAAGCAAAATCAAATCTGAACATTCCATATGAATATATTTCCAAAATAAAACATGAAACAATTCAATCCATGAATCAAAAACAAAAAAAGATACATGCTATAGCTCCATCTGATCAGTAGAGGAAAAAAAATCAGTAATCTTCTAGGGATCCCAAGCAAAAACCAGACGCAGTTGAAGTAAAGTTATTTAATATAGGTACCAAAAAAACAGAGGCACCTGATAGCATTTTTTACATTCTCAAGAAACAAACAAAGCAATCACACTCTTATCAACACAAAACATAAATACAAATACTAAATAAACATAACTTTGTATCACAAGTAAGAAAAAAAAGAAGAACGAGGTTGACCTCATAACATGTACGATGTATCGGTTTTCAGCATACACAAAACCCCGTTTTGAAAATCTGATTAGAACAATCAAGAAACCATCTTTATCTCCATAGAGCCAATGGTTTTAACGGTTGAGTAATAGTGGCTGAAACTACGACCCAAATGCTTAAAAAAAAAACCCAGAACAGCAAATGACGTGATTTAAAATATTTTAGCAAAACGATTGAGACTCGTTGAGTTTACTCATAGCCATAGTTTGAAGTTTTGAGAACTCAACTAAAGAGCAGATGCTGGGAGACTAGAACTGAAATTGAGAGGCAGTGTGAAAAAGGATTTTACTCTTTTTCTTCCGGTTATTTTAAAGGGTATTAGAGTAATTCAAATTTATTTATATTTTACAAAAAGAAAAATTGTAAGACACTTTTCCCCGATACAGTTTCCGCAATAGAAGGGTTATTTTTAGGGAAATTTATAAAACTAATAAAAAAAAAGATATATTTTTTTTATCAAAATGAGACACATTATTTTTCATTTGTATTTTCATTCATAGTATCCGAAGCGTGTTTCGAATTCTCCGAAATATACATCGAAGTTGGATAAAAATTCGGAGATCCGAAGATTTAACTTCAGATCTCGAAGTTTTTAAATATATATATATATTTTTTTATTGAAGACTTCAGATATCCGAAGTTTTCTCTGAAGTATTCTTAGGATTTCCACAGTTTGAAAAAAATTATTATAAAATCTGGCATTCCCCAATTGTTCTTACTATAAAAATTTAGCATTTTTACCATCTGAAGTTTTTTATATTCTCCTAAATCCAAAATGAAATAAATATCTCTAACTTTCTACAGTGAGGGGTCTTGAGAGAAATTAGATATGACTGCGATGAATACATGAGAGGATGTATTTTTTTAGAGTTAGTTGCTTGAGCACCACTTATGAGCAGTTACTTGAAATGTTATATGTGCAGATACAGAGAAGTAAAATGGAGTACAAAATAAGTACGAAAAGTTTAATTTCGTCATATTTGCTGCGACGTTTAGTTATTGAAACTAATAGTCAAAAGGATTGAGAGTGGTTTTTAAATTTACACTCAAATGTCGTTCGATAAGATAGTGTGGTTGAGCTATATTTGAGTTGGGATAAGACTACTACTAACGGGGGTCAACAATCTGGAGGCCGTTCTTCATCAAGTTTTAATATGGTAAGCCATTCAGTTCCAGTTTATTATACAACAGGTATAGATGATGAAAATGTCTAGGGGTCATGGTCAAATGTCCAAGGGTCATGGTCAAGTGGTGGATTTGTTGGAGGTGATATGGCTGGTCCTTTAACAACAGTTCGAGAAGTTCCCATGAATATTCAACCGAATGCAGCTCGATGTCTCCCTCATATCATTTCATCGACGAATATACCTTCAGACACCGACATATCAACATCGGGTGAGGGCGAAATAAGGGTGGATAAATGCTACTCCTCAAAACTTGAGCTGCGTAGAGACTTGGTTTATGACCAAACTCTGCGGTTGCATCGGAGATGTAGCAGATCTAGTTTTCATTTATGATCGACACGACAACATTGAAAAATCTATTATGAGAGTTTTCTCTGAAGCTTCACATGGTGTTTGCATCCACCACGTGTCTATGAACCTTAAAGTTTGGATCAGGATCAGACCAAATGATATGGACAACTTTATGATGACCTACTTTACTGTTGCCAAGTCATATAAACATCAGGACTTTGATCTGCATCTTTAAAAGCTTTGGCAGATTAATGGATACACAACAAGGTATTTAGAAGAGTTTGCTGAGTAAAATAGATGGGCAAAGATAAAATTTTCAAGTAGAAGATATAACATGATGACAACAAAAATTGCTGAAAGTTTAAATGCATTGCTTAAAGAGGCCTGAGCACTTTCGGTGTTTATATTAGGATGACCATTCAGAAATAGTTTTTTGATAGAACAGAATCAGTAGAAATAGAGAAACGTATGGTGAAATCCCATTGGATGTCCGTTGACACGCTCAAAAAGTGGTCTTTTACTCCCAAGTATAAGAGTGACGAAGTAATAAAATAACCCGGTGAGTCCGGGGTCGATCCACAAAGAAGAGATTTAGCAAAATAGAATAATGAACAGTGCAGAAAAGAAAAGTTTGATTTGTTGAAGTAGTTGGAGACTCTTAGGTTGGAATACAATAACATAATGAAATGTTAGGGGATCCACTTTTAGTCTTTTAAACATTTAGAAATCTCGCATTATTATAATTTATAAATTTCCATTTACCCAATTGATTTATATAAATAATTAATTATGCCAATATAAAGAACCAGCCATGAAGGAGATAATCATTTATGTCAATAATTAGTCTTGTCAAGGTACTAAGTATGCCAAAAACATAAAACTAGCCATAAAGGTGGTGATACCGTTTGTCTATAACAAGTCATACCAAGGTACTTAATTAAGCCAAAATCAGATAAAAACCAGCCATAGAGGCGGTAGAAAGGTAAAACCAGCCATAAAGGAGGAAGAAAGATAAAATCAGCCATAAAGGCGGTAGAAAGATAAAACCAGCCATAAAGGCGATATAAAGATTGTCAATAATTAATCTAGATCTAAATCAAGTTTTAATCATTCGATTTCAATTTATTTATTATAATAGAAGCGAGTTTAATCTATGTTCTCCTTATAAAAGCTTCACCTTTACCCCAGCAGAAAAGAAATTAGCTACTCATTTTATAATAAAACATACTCGTATTTTTATTATTGAAAGAAAAAGACATTACAAAAAGCTTTAAGTAAATAAACAAACAAGACACTTTCTCTCCAAGATTTACAGAGGAATCAGGAAAGAAAGTATGAAAATTTCTAATGCCGGATGCTCCTATTTATAGGCAACTTGGCTACCCAGACCAACGAATGCATGTTGACAAAACGTGTCAGAGTATGGCGAAGCCACGTTGGGGACACGTGTCAGAGAATGGTGAAGCCACATGTCTTTGTTACGCAAAGGTTCCATGCGTCGCGACGTGACAGCAGAATTTTCGTTTTTTGCCCTTTTTAAGTCTGGTTTGTCCTGTCGAGCTTCTGAACAGTATTTTTTCTGACAAAAACATAAAATAACATAGTAAAAACACTTAAAGCATAACTTTAAAATATTATTTCACAAATGTGTCAATTTAAGGGGATTAGTGAAACTATAAGTGTAAAATGATTAACTTATCGTCTAATAAATATGCACTTTTTAATATTCATCACACCCCCAACCAGCTTATTACTAGTCTCTAGTAATTTAAGTGGAATCTAAAAGAAAAATTCTTATCTAAGTCAACAATTGTTTTCTTTCTTTCTGAATGATCAAATAAATGACTTCTCATATACTTTTTACCATTCTTCTATATACTCATAAAACAAGGTATTAATCAATATATTGTGCCCACAATATCACATGTATTTTTTGAAAAGAGAGTAATATTTTTGTCCTAAAATTATATTAGAGTTTACATATTTTTGGCAGTGAAAGTTTATTTATAAACATATCTTCAATCTATGTATTGAACTTTGGGCCAGTGACTCCCAAACCATTTGGTTTTAGGGCACTAGGTGTTAAGACACCCATACGGGCTTAATTGCTCGGATCTCAGATAAACAATGTCTAAAATATATCTTCAATCCATGTATCGAACTTTGGGCCAGTGACTCCCAAACAGTTGGTTTAGGGCACTAGGTGTTAAGACACCCTTACGGGCTTCATTGCTCGGATCTCAGATAAAGTGTCTGATTCCCTTAAGCTTTCTTTTTAACCCTTGTAACGAGCTTTGGGCCAGTAATTCCCAAACTAGTTGGCTTTAGGGTACTAAGTGTTAAAACACCCATTCAGACTTAATTTCTCGGGTTAAAAAGGCTACGAAAACAAACTTTATTCAAACTTTTTTTTTTTCATAATAATAAAAATTTCACTAAATTTCACTGCATTTAGGTGTTACCTCCAACAAATAAGAGAACTGAATATTACATAATTTTCATTTACCACCCATGGTCATATGTTACCATATTGTTGATAATATCTGCCAGACGAGCATAGAAAGATCAAATTTAATCAATGTTATGGAGAATTCATAAATTTAAATGATTCAAAAAGAAAGGAATGATAAATAACTTGTTACGAATTATATTGAGATGCGTCTCAGAAGTGAAAACTCCTTACACAGCCACCTCTGAACAACAATTCCACTTGGTTTAGATAATAAATTTGTTGTTAGTTTGTGTGTATATATATGAATATATATTTTTACACAAAAAAAAAAACTAACATCAATGAAACATACATAAACATGAAAATTATTTAGTAAACTATCCTCCCCCAACCAAAACAAGACATTGTCCCCCAATGTTTAAAGAAAGAAAGAAAGAGTTTAGAAGATATCACTTGGTTATTGTGGAATTGACAATTATAACTAAAGATTACAGATTAAGGTCCAGGTTTACTTTGCACTTTTTGCCACGATCGTTACCAGACCAGTTCAACTTGGAAAGAATATAGTTGATTTTTGGTTCATAAGCTAAGAGTTGGTCAATTAAATCATCAGCTGTTCGTGCAATTAGGAAGATATCTCTTACCGGTTTTGAAATAAACCCATTTCATTTGGCATCTTTAAGAAATACAAAAAGAAAATCGAAAAATCCATTAACATTAAACAGCCCAATAGGTATTTGGTGAATATTCAAGTTTTCCCATAACGTAACAGTGAATATTTCTTCCAACGTTCCGAGCCCACCTGGT
Source organism: Zanthoxylum bungeanum (assembly GCA_019454045.1). Lineage (NCBI taxonomy): Eukaryota > Viridiplantae > Streptophyta > Magnoliopsida > Sapindales > Rutaceae > Zanthoxylum > Zanthoxylum bungeanum. The sequence goes on from SKCR01027653.1 coordinate 8,381, forward strand.
AAAGCAATGAAAGCATCAACATGATTGATCATTTTAGTGAGTCTTTCAGACATACCTGGGACAATACATTCTTCTCCATTTGATTTTTCGATGATGTGGCTTTCTGTTAAAGGTTTTGGGATGATCCCCAAAACTTGACTCCCACATTCTTGTACAGCTTTTGAAATACACCCCATCAATCCAAGTTTACCACCGCCATATACTAAGTGCATGTTTCTGTTTTTCATAGCTCTACCCAATTCTCTTTCACCCTCAACAAATTATGGTTTAGTTCCAGAGCTAGTTCCACAAAACACACAGATATTAGTGAATCATCATTTTGAGGTTGTCTCTATTTGTGCTATCTCTCTTAGCTAGATGTGTTTGAAGTAAGGGAAACGACGAGTTGAATTTATAGATCCTGAAAAGGGTGAGTGAGGAATGCACTAATATCTGTAAAATGACAACTATCAGAAAATAGACCGTGAACAAAAAGGCTAGATACTGTCGGTAAAAAGTAAAGGAAAATAATAATTTAAAGTAAATGAAATCAACGCAATAATATATACTGGTAGTTGTGATTGTGGCTCACATATTCCTCTGGTTTTACGTCCAGTAACGGCTTGAACGCCCTCTATGGGTCGGGGATAGGCTTCCCATCCAATTTTCTTATAAATTGGCAAACATGGTCTTTTAAAGTCAGATTCCCGAGACTGTATGGTTGTCTTTCTTTAATAAATTGCATGCGTAATCTGAGAATTTCACGATGAACATATCCACTAAGATGCGTCTCAAGAGTCAATGATATATCATCAAAAGGCTCTTTACTCAGTCCATCCCTAAATTGTATTTTATCCTCACGATTATTAGACACAATTCCTAAAGAATGACAACGAGTGTCGCACGTACAACGTGCACACTTATAACAAACACCCATTTGTTTAGCTCTTCGTTTTTTAGAATAGGTGCTTTTCCCTAAATCAGACGTGTAAGGAATGAAGGAGTCAGGTGACTCACCTGCCAAACGAACTCTTGCTTTAATTACCCAACAAATGTCACTAGGAATATCATGAATCATAAAAATTCTCATTCTTTATATGCGGGCTTTGTAAATTTTTGCCAGAGCATTTTGAGGAAGTGCAGGAAAATATTTGTGGAGGTTTGCGAGAGGTTCTTTCATGCCTTATTTTATAGGGTATCAGTATTTTTAGGAAACTGAAATAACCGACTTTGAGTCACGGAGTACCGTTATCCGCTGCTTTACCGGGGTGTGAGATAAAATAAGAAGACAAGAATGCTGGAAAACTAAGTAAAATGGAAATTACAGAAATATTAGACAGAACATGAAAGAAACTACATCAATCAAGGTATAATGGGTCTGACAGGAAAAAAGTTTCTTGAAATTTTGAGCACTCCAAAAAAGGTTTCAAACACTATCCATTTACTTTAAATATATCACCATCCCTAGAATTCTCAATGTCAATTGCCCTATAAGGGTAAACATATTTCACAATAAATGGGCCACTCCATTTGGATTTTAACTTTCCAGGAAATAAATGAAAACGAGAATTATAAAGCAAAACTTTTTGACCAACTTCAAATATTTTTTCGTGAAATTTGACTATCATGAAAGACTTTAGTTTTAGCTTTAAGAATTTTCATATTCTCATATGAATCATTCTTTAACTCTTCAAGTTCATTTAGTTGTAATTTACATTCATGACCAACATTTTGAAGGTTTGAATTAAATGTTTTAATAGTCCAAAATGCTATTCTCAAGTTCTACAGGCAAATGACAAGGTTTTCCATAAACTAGACGATAGAGGGACATTCCCAAAGACATTTTGAAAGCTGTTCGATATGCCCAGAGTGCATCAGTTTTTCGGAGAGACCAATCTTTGCGATTTGGGTTAACCATTTTTTCTAAAATTTGTTTAATTTCACTATTCGCTAATTCAACTTGTCCGTTTTTCTGAGGGTGATAAGAGGTGGAAACTTTGTGTGTGACTCTATACTGGTTTATTAGGGACTCAAAGGGTCTATTACAAAAGTGTTTACCTCCATCACTTATGATGGCCCGAAGAATTCCAAATCGACTCAACATGTTTTCTTTTAAAATTTTGATCACAGTTGTGTGATCATTGTTCCGACAAGGAATTGCCTCGACTCATTTTGAAACATAATCGACTGCAACTAAAATATATAAAAATCCAAATGATGGTGGAAATGGGCCCATGAAATCTATCCCCCAACAATCAAAGATTTCGATGACAAGGATGAGATTTAAAGCATCATGTTTCATTTTGAAATAGATCCCAACTTTTGACAATTTTCGCAAGTTTTGTAGAAAGTGTATGTATCTTTAAAAATGGTGGGCCAATAAAATTCACACTGCAATATTTTTGCAGTGGTTTTCTTAGATGAAAAATGACCTCCACATGCTTCTGAATGACAGAACAGAATAACACCACTTATCTCACTGTCCGTTATGCATCTTCTGAAAATCTGATCTGGGCAGCATTTAAACAGATAAGGATCATCCCAGTAGAATCTTTTGACTTCGGTCAAAAATTTAATCTTATCTTGTTAGCTCCAGTCTGGGGGTATCTTTATTGTTGTAAGAAAATTGACAATATTAGCATACCAAGGCATTATGTTTACCGAAAATAAATATTCATCGGGAAAAAATCATTGTTGAGAGTGGTATCGATTAGTGACTCGTTTGTGAGTCTCGATAAGTGATCTGCAACCACGTTCTCTGCCTTTTTTTTTTTTTTTATCTTTGATTGTGAGATTGAATTCTTGAAGAAACAAAATCCACCGTATTAATCTTGGTTTGACATTATGTTTAGACATCAAATATCTAACAGCAGCATAATCAGAGTAAACAACAGTTGAAGAACCGATTAAATATGATCGAAATTTATCCAATGCAAATATTATAGCAAGTAGTTCTTTTTCTGTGGTAGTGTAATTCATTTGTGCACTGTTTAATATTCTACTAGCGTAATATATTACATGCGGCTTACCTTCCTTTCTTTGTCCTAGAACTGTACCAACTGCATAATCACTAGCATCACACATTAGCTCAAAGGGCAATGACCAATCAATGGATTGCATAATAAGAGCAGAAGTCAAAAGACTGATAATTTTTTGGAATGATTTTTGACATTCTTCTGTCTATTCAAATGTTGCATATTTTAATAGAAGGTTACATAAGGGTCTGGATATATTACAAAGTCTTTAATGAACCTCCAATAAAATCCTGCATGTCCTAAAAAAGAACGAATGTCCCTACTGTTTTTGGTGATGGTAATTTAGAAATGACCTCTATTTTTGCCTTGTCAACCTCAATACCTTTAGATGACACAACGTGTCCTAAAACTATCCATGAATTAGTCATGAAATGACATTTTTCCCAATTTAACACAAGTCTTTTTTCTTCACATCTTTTCAAAACATTTTCCAGATTAGTCAAACAATTATCAAACGAATTTCCAAAGACAGTTATATCATCCATAAAGACCTCTAAACAGTGTTCAACCATGTCACTAAATATGCTCAACATGCATCGTTGGAATGTTGCAGGTGCATTACAAAGTCCAAAAGGAATTTTCCTAATGCAAATGTTCTAAAGGGGTATGTGAATGTGGTCTTTTCCTAGTCTTCTAAAGCATTGGGAATCCGATAATAGCCCGAGTAACCATCAAAAAAAAAATAGTAAGGGTGTCCAGCTACTCTTTCTAAAATTTGGTCAAGAAATGGCAAAGGGAAATGATCTTTTCTAGTTGCGTCATTCAATTTTCTATAATCAATGCACCTACGCCAACTAGATGAAATGCGAGTTGGGATTAATTCCCCTTTATCATTTTTTACAACAGTGATTCTAGACTTTTTAGGTACAACCTGTGTAGGACTTACCCACTTACTATCAGAAATATGATAGATAATGCATACATCAAGAAGTTTAAGGACCTCAATTTTTACTACTTCTTTCATGTGAGGGTTTAATCTTCTTTGGGGTTGATGATATGTCATAGCATTATCTTCTAGATGTATTCAGTGTGTGCAGATTAATGGATTAATACCTTTTATGTCTTTTAAAGTCCATCCAATTGCCAATTTATGTTCTTTCAACACATTTAAAAGTTTACCTTCTTGATCGCTTGTGAGAGAAGAAGAAATTACCATAGGGTAAGTTTGATTATCTTCTAGAAATTCATATTTCAGTCCTTCTGGCAAAGCTTTTAACTCCAAATTGGGTGCTTCTTCATGTTTTTCTTCTTCCAATGTTCCCAGTTCTTCCAAATTTTTAATCTTTCCATCGTCTTCCAATACTTGAATAGAGTCAAGTAGAAAATCATTAGTAATATCCGAATCTATTTACGTACTTAACTCAACATAATTAGCAGTAAAAAATTTCATGGGATCAGATAAACTCCACTGAATATGCTCATCCACAATAAATTTAATTGATTATGCGCTTTCGTTTTCATTATCTTCATCATATGGCTATTTGCACATGTTAAAAATATTTAACTCTAATGTCATGTTGCCAAAAGAAAGATTCATGATTCCATTCCTGCAATTTATTAAAGCGTTAGCTGTCACTAAAAATGGCCAACCAAGTATTACAAGGATTGGCTTATAACTGTCTGCCACAGGTTTTGTTTCTAAAACAATAAAATCCACAGAATATACTAATTTATCGATTTGCAATAACACATCTTCCACAATTCCTTTTGGTACCTTAACTGATCTATCAGTAAGTAAAAGAGTAGTTGAGGTTAGTTTCATCTCACTGATATTAAGTTGTTGGTAAACCAAAAATGGTAGTAAATTTACACTAGCTCCAAGATCAAGCAAAGCATGTTCAATGTTTTGATTTCCAATAATACAAGAAATAGTTGGACAATCAGGGTCTTTGTATTTTAATGCATTATTGGTTGAGAGAATGGAACTTACCTGTTCCGCTAGAAAAACTTTCTTTCTTACCTGGTGTTTTCTTTTAACGGTGCACAGATCTTTCAGAAATTTGGCATATGATGGTATCTGTTGAATGACATCTAACAAAGAGATATTGACCTTTACCTGTTTGAATATTTCATAAATTTCTGGGGAATGGTTCGATTTCTTTATTTTTAATGCCTGAGGAAATGAAAGTGTATGAGAAAAACTGTTATTATCAATGAAGAGTAATGGCTCATCAACCTCTTCCTTACCCTCTGATTCTGATTTAACTTCAGTTTCACGAGGTTCAAGAATAGGTCTGTGGATGATCTTACCACTACGAAAAGTAATAACAGATTTGACTTGGTCTAAGTGTTGACTTCCAGAACTACCTTCGTGAGGGTTTTGATGACTCTTGTGATTTGACTGAGGTTGTACATGAAACTTACCTTTCTCTTTAATAGCCAAAGCAGATTGTAGGCACTGTATTTTTGCATACAAGTCCCTATGATGAGTCTCACATGGAGACACTACCTCTTTAAGTTGTGGAAGTCGCGGGAAACGGACGTCGGAAGGGAAGAGTAAGAAATTGACACTTTGTTGGATTTAATTCGTTTGCTTAGCTTCGAGTTTGCTCGTTAAGCCTCTATTTTAAACTTATCCTTAGCCCAATACCCCCGCAAGTCACACACCAAGCCCACCAAAACAAACCTAATTCACGCACATCTCCTTCCAAAATAACAAAATCACACATTAAACACATGCTAAAATCAAGACAAATCACATTCCCAAATTAAAGAGATCAAATCAAATCAAATTAAATCATATTCCTAAGTAAAAGAGACCAAATCAAATCAAACCAAATCACATCCCTAATTAGATAGATTTTTCCTTATAGCACACTAATTAAAATATACCCCCATAATTACACAATATTCTTTCCCTATTCACATAAGGTAAACCCCAATCATTGCCTATAAAAAGAAGCCTAAACCAACCCTTCACACCCTAGCTCATTCACGCCCCTCCTCTCTCTCCCTAGCATTCACGCCCAAGAAACCCCCCAGCTCATTTGTCTTACTCACAAAAAATCTCACAAAACCACCATAGCATCCTCACGTCTCTCCCTTGCATGTTTCTTCACGACACGAAAATGTAAACCCTAACAACCTCTTCACAAGCTCTCTCCCTTCACGTCCCTTACAAAATAATAAACCCTCACCAACGTGAACCACACTCACTCGCCAGGACAAATAACCTAGACACCACACGGCAGTTACAGATTCAACACACAGGCCACGTGAAGACCATAGACCACAAATAAACTCTCGGCGCACTCACACACAATCAACAGCCCCTAGCAAACACATCACTCAGCCACTAACCAACAACCGCTCCTCACACAAACCAGAAGCCCTCAACGTAAGTGTAGGCATTGCATTTTCGCATGTGAAACCCGATGATGAGTCTCAGTTGGAGGCACTACTTTTTTAGCTAAGGATATTGTGGGAAACGGAGGTCGGAAGGGGAAATTCAGAATAAGTACGTCATCAAGTTCATTTCACAAGTTCATTGTCTTCGTTAGTGCTGCGTTCGTTACTTCGTTCGAACGTCAGGCAGATTACGGACGTTCGTGTAGCGTTCGAATGGGCGTTCGAACAGAGTCGGTATGTCTGGTTTTGCTGCTAGCCTCGCACCCCAGCCCAATTAGCCCCCCAAAGCCCATAAAACATATCCCAATTAATAAAACACATTTAAAACACATGGGAAAATTAAATTAAATATTAAATAAAATAATTAAACCATTTACCAATTAAATAAAACACAAAATATAATCATACCTAATAAAGATAAATCAAATATATTAACTTCCTAACCAAACAAATCATATACTAAATTAAAAGGATGTCATGCCTAATTAAAATCAATCATAACAAATTAAATATTTTGTATTCCTAATCTAGCCAAGATTTGTCCCCCCTCAATCTTGACTTTCCTTGCTCAAACACCAAATCATATCTCTCTTTAATGCCAAAATCCCTTCCTTGTGAGACAAGGTGAAGCCCTAGCCCTTCTCTATATAAACAACCCCTAACCAAGGCATTCATCTCTCCTAGCACACGCCAATCACAAGGATAAGTAACAAAAAAATATTATTTTCATCTCCTCCACTCCATAGCCGAACACATCACCCTCCTTAACCCCTCCATAACCGAAAATAACAAGCCTTTATATCTTCCTAAAGCCACCGAAACCAGCCCTATACAGCAGCCCTCCATCACCGAAAATTACAACAAAAAACTGAACTGCAGTGAACACAAAAAATGCACTGTTTTACACGCCCAAACAGCAGTAATTAACCCCTAAGACAGCAGCAAAATACACTTAAAACATTCCCTAAAAACCTTAAAGTAGTAACATAAAAAAACTGCACTCCTATTAGCCCTCAAACAGCCCTTAAAATCCTCAAAACAGTAACATAAAAACTGCATTCATAATCCTTAAAATAATCACACAAGACTGCACTAAAAACCCACACAAAAACTTGGAACAGTCCGTTGAAACATCAAAACAGGTGACCTGAACAGTGAGCAGCAAAACAGAGGCCGAACAGTAGCAGAGCAGAGTTCGAACAGCAAGCAAAACAGCAAAGCAGTGATCTAGGACGCTAAACCAGTGAACCGGAGAAGTTGAGGAGCTGTACCCTTCCGACGTCAGTGAAACGCAAGCCTGAAAGTTGGCAAAAGGTTAGACCTGAGGGTATCTTTCACACTCATTTTTTTGTTTTTATTTTTTATTTTTACTTGTATTATTTATTGAGTATTGCTTGCATGATTGTTATGTTGAAATGCATGTTGTGGCCCTTGAGTAGATAAATATGCATGAATTATGAGATGTTGTATGTTGTGGCTGTGGAATAAAATGAGAGATGTGTCAACTCTCACGGTATATCGGATGGAAACCGGACATAAATTTCATAGCCGATTCCGAATGGACGGTAGTATGATCTGTACTCGGGATACAACTCCACGTACCGCTTGAGTAAACGACACCCTCTTTTGTTTTGTGTTGCTTTGGTTTATTTATTTTTCGTCACTTGAATTCTGCATGTTGCTTATTTATGCATGATTCATCGAGTGCATGGGCTTAGTAAGTGGAATGAAAGATCCCCTATGGGGAGGGGTAAAGCCCTTTACCACGATGCTTTGCCGCGCCGGTTGATGTGTGTTCGGTTGAATGCAAGATACGTTCAATCGGGCATACTAAGTTTGATATATTGCTTTTAATTCTTTGGATGCATGATTCAATCGAGTGCATGGGCTTAGTAAGTGGAATGAAAGATCCCCTATGGGGAGGGGTTAAAGCCCTTTACCACGATGCTTTGCCGCGCCGGTTGATTGTGTTCGGTTGAATGCAAGATACGTTCAATCGGGCATACCAAGTTTGATATTATTGCTTTTAATTCTTTGTATGTATGATTCAATCGAGCGCATGGGCTTAGTAAGTGGAATGAAAGATCCCATATGGGGAGGGGTTAAAGCCCTTTACCACGATGCTTTGCCGCGCCGGTTGATGTGTGTTCGGTTGAATGCAAGATACGTTTAATCGGACATACTGAGCTTGAAATTGTTGTCTTTATTCTTTGTGTTGCATGCATCAGGTCTGGTTCCGTTCGAACGCGTTCTCGAACGCTACACGAACGCGAACCTTCTGTTTACCGTTCGAACGCGTTCTCAAACGCTACGCGAACGCACACGCACTTTCTTAGTCTCATCATGCATCAGGTCTGGTTCCGTTCGAACGCGTTCTCGAACGCTATATGAACGCGAACCTTCTGTTTACCGTTCGAACGCGTTCTCGAACGCTACATGAACGCACACGCACTTTCTTAGTCTTATCATGCATCAGGTCTGGTTCCGTTCGAACGCGTTCTCGAACGCTACACGAACGTGAACCTTCTGTTTACCGTTCGAACGCGTTTTCAAACGCTACACGAACGCGCACCCACTGAACTGAGTCCTTTTCATCAGATTTCATACATAGTTCTCCTAGTAGCTATCCCCATATGCTTGAATACAATGTGTTTAATGTATTACAATTCATATACCTATGTCATGATAACATTTGAGTCTTATTTCTTGCGGTATATCGGATGGAAACCCAGACATAAATTCCGTAGCCGATTCCGAAGGGACGGTAGTACGGTCAGTACTTGGGATACAATTCAACGTACCACTTGAGAAGGTGCTCACATGTGTGCTTGTGTGGTTAGTATATGTGCTTGTGTTTTCTTGAATATAATATGCCAATGAAATTGTATGTTTGTTGCTCCTTTGATGTACTTCCAAGCATGCAATCTTAGATGTGAAATATATGTATAAGTTTTATTTTGTACATGTGAATTTAGAAACATGATACTCTTGGAAATAAGTGCTACTTAAGCCTGATTAAATTATTACATAAATCCTGTCATTACAAGTGGCATGAGTAAGGGACCATTCCGAACCCAACGGTTTGAGGTCTTCCCTTGCGAGGGGTGAGTGCGGCCTTAAATCTCATTTTCCCCCGGTTCACACCGGGTGGCGACTCCATTATTCTCCGGTTTAGTCCCCCGTGGCTACTCCGTACTCCCGACCGGGTCGCGAGCCCGGGACAGCATGCGTCGTCCAGTTTCTGTGTCCCACAGTAAGCAACCCTCCCTCACGTCCTACATCGACCAAATAGGTGACAACAAAAGCCTCATGCCAAGTTTTCACTCTCCAGCCCACCGAAAAAAGTCACACAGCCCCTCACAATATAACAAAAACCATAAAACCCTTAAGTAGCCAACACATAAATCCTAGCAACCCACGTACCCACTCAGCCCCTCATCACATATGAACAAACAGCCCTCACATCGATGTGCAGCCTTCATCCACCGATCAAAACAAACAACAAAATAACCCCCTCCAGCAAACCAAACAATTCCCTAAACAGTGACCAGAAACAACAGCAAAACAGAGCAAATAGCAGCCCAAAACAGCGAGGCAACGAAGGAAAACAACGAACCAGTAAATCGGAAAAGTTACGGAGCATCAATCCTTCCGACAACCGCGTAACGCACTTCCAAGAGGTGACTTAAGAGGTTAGACCTGAGGGCACCTTTTTATTTATTCCCGCACTTTCTTTCCATTAGTTATTATTATTTCTTCGCATGCGTACTATAGTTTCATGTAAGTTGTGGCCATGGGATGAATGAAATATGTGTTATCTCTTGCGGTATATCGGATGGGAACCCGGACGTAAATTCCGTAGCTGAATCCGAATGGACGGTAGTGCGGTCTGCACGCGGGATACAATGCCACGTACCGCTTGAGAGACGCACATATTTCGTGTCATCCGTTCTTATGTTTATTTGTTGTTTGTTAGAAATAATATGTTACTTTTATGCATGATTAGGTTGTTTAGTATGTTATTTTTTATGCATGATTAGTTGATTATTTCCAAGCATGATTTAGTTATTTCTTTCGCATTAGGAATTGATTATGTCTCTTATACGCTTATGTTTAGATTATTATTTATTTACATTGCCATGCTTGGTGATTTAATGTATGCATGAGATTGTGTGCTTGCCGTTATTCCGACTTACTTTTATGCATGCAAACTTAGATATAGGTAGCATGCAAACTTAGATGTAGGTTGTTGTTGCGTAGACGCGGTTATATTATTACAAAAATCCGTTCATTACAAGTGGCATGAGTAATGGACCATTCCGAACCCAACAGTTTGAGGTCTTCCTTGCGAAGGGTGAGTGCGACCTTAAATCATTTTCCCAGTTCACACTGGGTGGCGACTCCATGTTATTTCTCTGGTTTAGTTCCCCCGTGGGCTATTCCATACTCCCGACTAGGCCGCGAGCCTAGAACATCATCGCCGATTTCTGTGTCCTACACAGATGTGATTTTATCAAAAGTGTCTTTCAAATCATTCATCATTTTTGCATTTTGGTTATTGATGGTTTCTTGTTTTTCCATGAATGCACTCAAGTTATCTTTAATAGTTTTCCTAGGTGGTGGGACATATGGTGCATAATTCTGGGAATTTCGGAAATTCTGGTAAACCTGGGGAGGTTGGTGTGAAGGTTGTGCTTAATTATCATTCCTCCAATTGAAGTTTGGATGGTTTCTCTAACCAGGATTATAGGTCTGTGAGTATGAGTTTGGACTTGGTCTATTAAATGTGTTTATGGAACTGACCTGGTCATGAAGACATTCTTTTAGGGCTGGTAAGGACGGGCAAACTTCTGTGAAATGTTCATTTGAACTAAAGATTTGACATATGACTTCCTGAACTGACTTGACATGATCACTCTTGTAGGCATTGCATTTTTGCATATTAGCCCGATGATGAGTCTCGTATGGAGACACTACCTCTTTAGTTGTGGAAAGCCGCGGGAAATGGACGTTGGAAGGGTAAAGTTGGAAATTAGCATTTTGTCAGATTTAACTCGCTTGTTTCGCTTCGGGTTCGCTTGTTGGACCTCTGTTTTTAAACACACCAAACCCATTAAATCACATCCAAAAATAATTAAAACATTTAAAACACATCTCACAAATTAATAATTAAAACATTTAAAACACATCTCACAAATTAATAATTAAAACATTTAAATACATGTCACAATTAAATTAAACTTAAATTAAATTAAATTAATCACATTCTTAAACTAAATAAATCCAATTAAATTAAAACACATGTCACAAATTAAATTCATTTCCCAAATTAAAAGATCCAATTAAATTCCATAAATAACATTCCTAATTAAAATAAATCACATTCCTAATTAATTAAATCACCTACTAATTTAAATAAATCATATCCTTAACTAAAAAGAATAAATCAAATCACTTCCCTTAATTAAAAGATTTCCCTTATCACATTTTAATTAAAGATATTCCCCATCAATACACAATCCTTCTCCTTCTCAAATAAGGAAAGTCATCACCCATTGGCCTATAAAAAGAACCCTTAACCCACACATTCAACCCTGGCTGGCTCGCTCACTCTCACGAAAATACAAAAGAAAATAACCTAGCCACACAGCCCACCTTATCTTACTCAAAGTCACGTAAGCCTCCACCAGCGCATCACCAAGTCTTCTTCACGCCAAAGCCACAACTTCAGCACATTCATCACCGACCAGCCCCTTTGACCGCATATACCATCACACACCTGGCCTTCACGTAAGCCTCACTAATTGCCTTCATCAGCCCTTCATAGACTTCTTCACGTACTACCATAAGACACCTGCCCATTGACCTCGCCACCTACCCCTTTCACACCTTCACGCATCTGCCTCTCCTTTCAATTAGCGCCACACACTCACCCATAATCCTCAACGCCACCTTGCTCCTTCAATCAACCACATAAACCTCAACGCCACACGCCATTCATCACGCCTGACCAACCTTCCTTCACTTACACAGACCATTCAGCACTAACGCCACTTGCCTCACCTTCACGCTGCCATCACACATTAGCCCCATAAGTCTGCGCACCATAAACCAAATCACGCCTCGCCAGCCCTCAATAAACCACTCACCAGCCCTCATTCTGCTCATCAAAATCACGCCCAAACAGCCACAAACTTGCCCTACAAATCACCTCAAAACAGCCCCCTAAACCCCTGAAACATTCCAAATTTTAGCCACAAAACTGCATAAAAAACTGCACAAAACAGTCCCCAAAAACTGCACAAACCAGTCCCTTAATTACCCCAAAATAGCGACCAGAAAATACAACAAAAACAGCAGCGAAACGGAGTGAAAACAGCGGCCCAAACAGCGAAACATCGAGGAAAAACATTGGATTAGTGAACCAGAAAAGTTACGGAGCAATAATCCTTCCGACGGCCGTGTAACGCGCTTTCGAGAGACGACAAAATAGGTTAGACCTGAGGGCACGCTTTTATTTATTATCTTTCATTTATTTTTATTTCTCTTAATATATTATCATATGATAGTCGTTTATTGAAACATGATGTGAATTTTGGATGAGCGAAATATGTGTTCCCTTTTGTGGTATATTGGATGGAAACCCGGACGTAAATTCCGTAGCCGAATCCGAATGGACGGTAGTGCGGTTTGTACTCGGGATACAACGCCACGTACCACTTGAGAGACACGTATTTCGTCTCATCCAAATTTGTATTTGAGCATGAAATAGTTCGTAGGTTATTTATTATTTAAGCATGATTTAATTTGGTTTTGTTATTTAATTTCTAAGCATGATTACGTTATTTTTAGGCATGATATTTTGTTTAGTTTATGATTATGTTTAAATAGTTATTTGTTTATTTTGGTTTAATGGCTCAATGTGTGATATAGCGTGTTTGCCGTTTAAAGACTTACTTTCAAGCATGCAAACTTAGAATAAGGTTTATTTAGCGAATGCATGTTAGATCTAAATACCTTTGAGCATGATTATTGAGTAGATTCGGTTAATTCATTGCACAAATCATATCATCACAAGTGACATAAGTAAGGGACCATTCCGAACCCAACGGTTTAAGGTATTCCCTTGCGAGGGGTGAATGCAGCCTTAATCTTTGTCCCGGCTCACACCGGGTGGCGACTCCATGTTATTTCGTACTCCCAACTAGGCCGCGAGCCTAGAACATCGTCGTCAAGTTCCGTGTCCTACAACTCTTCCCTGTTTCTAGAGCCTAAACTTTTTAGACAGAAATGCATACTTGGCAGCAAGGTCATGATCTTCCATACCAGATGGTTGTGGTTTAACAGATGACTCATATGTACCAATTGTATCCCATTGTTGTTTATTCTCTGCTATGTTCTCTAGGTAATCTAGTGCATCTTCGGGATCTTTGTCCCTGAACTCACCGTTACACATCATCTCCACTACTTGTCTACCTTGGGGTGTTAATCCCTCGTAGAAATGGGCGACTAACCTCCATGTTTCAAACTCGTGATGTGGACAAATTTTAACATCTCTTTATACCTCTCCCATATTGGTAAAGTGTTTCCCCCGACTCTTGTGTGAATGTTGTGATTCTTCTCTTAAAAGAATTTGTCCTATGAGGGGGAATAACTTTTTAAGAAACTGCTCTTGTAAATCATCCCACGTTCTAATAGATCCCTACCTAAGGTTTTGTAACCAAATTTTAGTTTTATCCTTTAAAGAAAAGGGAAAAAACTTTAACCGAATTATATTAATACTATAATTTTGGTATGTGCAAGTGTTACATAATTTTTCAAACTCTCTTAGGTGCTGATAGAGGTTTTCTGACACTAGACCATGGAATGTGGGTAAAAGATTGATGATACTTGATTTAAAATTGAAACGTGCTGCTTCTGGAGGAAAAAAATGCAAGATGGTGATCCTGAACTAGTGGGATTCATGAATTGTCTGAGAGTCCTAGGGTGATTAGGATCTCCATGCTGAGACTTGTTTTCCTCCTTGTTAACTGGGTTTTCAACTCGGGCAGATGGATTTTCAATTTGGTTTTCAGCCATCTTGACAAACAATGAAGGTGATGAGGACTCTCTTTTAAATCTACCACTAGATATTCAAGACCAGTGTTTCATGCAACTTAAAAACAAACTATATGCAAAAATATGAAATTGCAAATACAAAACTTAAAAACAAAATTAAACTAAAAAAAATGAAAAAAACAAATAAAGGAACTACATATGTAGTGATTTAGATCTAAAAATGTCATCTAAACCTTGTTAATTCTGACCTTAATTGAATTTCTCGTTCATTTTTCTCAATGTCTTGAATTATGTTTTCATGAAGCTTTATGAGACCATCTCTATATGGGGATAGTTCAAAAAAATCTTTAATGAATAGCAAGCACCTTTTAAGTTGATTTTTCTATTTCCTGTAACCAAGAAAAATTAAAAACAAGGTATGTCTATATGTGGTATTTCTGGGTTCAGGGTACATCAAGGATTAATTAGGACAGTTGGGTCTACAAAAATAAGAACAAATGAAGAAAAATAAGATGCAAAAATTAAATAAAAACAAGATAAAAACAAAATAAAGAAAAAATAATTACAATGACTATTCTATCTACTAAATAATACTTCCCCGCAACGACACCAAAAACTGGACACGCTCGAAAAGTGGTCTTTTACTCCCAAGTATAAGAGGGTTGAAATAATGAAATAACCCGGTGAGTCCGAGGTCGATCCACAGAGAAGAGGTTTAGCAAATAGAATAATGAGTAAGGTGGAAAAGAAAAGTTTGATTTGTTGAAGTAGTTGGAGACTTTTAGGTTGGAATACAATAATATTATGAAATACTAAGGTTAGGGGATCCGCTTTTAGTCTTTTAAACATTTAGAAATCTCGCATTATTATAAATTTTAAATTGCCATTTACCCAATTGATTTATCTAAAGAATTAATTATGCCAATATAAAGAACCAGCCATGAAGGCGGTAATCATTTATGTCAATAATTAGTCATGTCAAGGTACTAAGTATGCCGAAAACATAAAACCAGCCATAAAGGTAGTGATACCATTTGTCTATTACAATTTCTATCAAGGTACTTAATTATGCCAAAATCAGATAAAAACCAGCCATAGAGGCGGTAGAAAGATAAAACCAGCCGTAAAGGCGGTAGAAAGATAAACCAGCCATAAAGGCGGTAGAAAGATTGTCAATAATTAATCTAGATCTAAATCAAGTTTTAATCATTAGATTTCAATTTATTTATTATAATAGAAGCGAGTTTAATCTATGTTTTCATTATAAGAGCTTCACCCTTACCCCAGCAGAAAGAAATTAGCTACTCATTTTGTAATAAAACATACTCGTATTTTTATTATTGAAAGAAAAAAAATATTACAAAAAGCTTTAAGTAAATAAACACACAAGACACTCTCTCTCCAAGATTTACAGAGGAATCAGGAAAGAAAGTATGAAAATTTCTAATGCCGGACGCTCATATTTATAGGCAACTT
The DNA here is from genome assembly GCA_019454045.1 of Zanthoxylum bungeanum. Taxonomy (NCBI): domain Eukaryota; kingdom Viridiplantae; phylum Streptophyta; class Magnoliopsida; order Sapindales; family Rutaceae; genus Zanthoxylum; species Zanthoxylum bungeanum. The sequence continues at coordinate 24,277 of SKCR01027653.1, forward strand.
GGACCTAGACCAACGAATGCATGTTGTGGAAACGTGTCAAAGAATGACGAAGCCACATTGGGTACACGTGTCAGAGAATGGTGAAGCCACGTGTCTTTGTTTTATTAGACACGTCGCGACGCAAAGGTTCCACGCGTCGTGACGTGACAACATAATTTCCATTTTTTGCCCTTTTCAAGTCTGGTTTGTCCTGTCGAGCTTCCGAGCATTATTTTTTCCTAAAAAAACATAAAATAACACAGTATAAGCACTCAAAGTATAACTTTAAAATATTATTTCACAAATGTGTCAATTTAAGGGGATTAGTGAAACTATAAGTGTAAAATGATTAACTTATCGTCTAATAAATATGCACTTTTTAATATTCATCATCCGTATCACCAGCTGATCTATATGAGTTTGAGGTCAGTGGTGGAGACAAGATTGAAATTGTCAACAAAAGAGAGAAGAAATGTACGTGTAAAAAGTTTGATTTAGAGCAACTTCTCTCTGCATACTCATTGGCCATATGTACGGATGCTAGAATCAAACGCTCTAGTCTTTGAAGTAAGATGTACACAACGACAACTCTTCGTGATGTGTATGGGGAAACTATCCATCCTATTGGTGACCAATTTGATTGGGTCTTGCCAAAGAATTATCAAGTATAATATTATTACTTTTTTTCATTGGAAAAGCATTCAAAAATAATTTTAACTAATATTTTGATTCTCCATTCAGGTTTGAATGTATTGCCACCAAATGAGCATGTTTCAGCGGGACGATCGAAAAAAATAGAAGACCATCACAAGGTGAAAAAATGGTGCATGTCATATACGGTCGATGTGGCAAACATAGACACAATAGATGTTCATGCATGAATCCTCTTAGCCAAAATCCAAATCAACATTAATTTTAGCTTATGTAAAAAGAGTCATATGTATTAGAAATTGATGTTTTTTGATTTATATTTGCTAACTTATATGTCAAAATTGGACATACCAATAAAAATAGTTATTATTTCGTTGAGTATCAAAACCAATATCGTATCGCCATCGCCATAAAATCAATCGTTTATAAATAATTTTTGAACTTCAGAGATTTGAAGTAATAGTTTGGATATCCAAAGTTTTCAATAAAAAAATAAAAAAAAACTTTGGAGATCCGAAGTCAAATCTTTGGATCTCCTAAGGTTTAGCCAATTTCAGTATGTACTTTGGAGATTCCATATTCTCCGAAGTACACTTGGAGACTGTGACCAGAAATACAAATGAGAAACATTGTGGCTCATTTTGACAAATGAATATCTTTTTTGGATAGTTTTATAAATTTCCCTTATTTTTAAGTACATCGCCTTCGATTTGACCCTTTTGTAACTAAAAGTTGAAGATCCTTTTTTTAGCAAATGATTTCCTACCGTTTGTAGCCATTATATGAAAGTTAATGGATTGAAGGATATAATGGTAAAAGCATCTGAATTGTATTTATTTTGCATTCTTTATTTGACATGTCCAATAAGTCACAATGCATATCTCTAAAAATTCATGAGAAAAACTTATATATGGATTATATATAAATTGTTCCTATAATTGAGAATAACCAATCAAAACAAAGAGAGAAAATATCTTTGTTGATGGGGATTTCTGCGGCTAAGTCTTTTGCACAGTTCAGTAAGGGCAGAGAATGAAATTCACCTCACCCGAAGAACCAGGGGTCAGATGATGTATATCACTTCTTTAACCCGACATGAGGCTTGGATTCGGTTTCCTGAGTATGACCGACCAGATGATGCAACATGATACAGTTTCAAAGACCGACAACTTCGGGATCGAGGCCGACCACATTGGATCAAGAGCTCGGTTTTTTGTCTGGTCTTCCCCCATTGAGCATGTTGATGAGTTCGGGTATTTCAGATCAGGACAGAAACAATGTTAGAAGCTCGGCGGGTCATTTGGCCGACTTTATGAAGACCGACAGAAGATTGGAATGGTTGATTTCTTCCATTGGCACGGGTCATTTCTCAAAGGCACTTTACAAGCTATCATCATTATTGTTGCGTGTGGCAGTGGAGAAAATAGAGTGATGTGACAGACCGTCAGGTAGCAGGCTTGCTTTCGGCAACGACAGACCTAGGGCAGAGAGGCCGTCAATCAGTCAGAGACCACGCGGAAAACATCATAAAGTAGAAGGAACAATGTTGTAATTCCTGAGTATATAAAGAAAAGTTAGATTCATTTGTGAGGGGGATAACAAAAAACTTGTAACAAAAGAAAATGAGCACTACTTGTAAAACTTTGTAACTGCTTGGAACAGGTCGGCCGAGTTGGTTCCGGTAATAAAAATAACCCCCACCATTTTGTGCCCATGGAAGTAGGCTGGATTCACTCCACCGAACCACGTTAAAAAACTCTCTTGCCAATTTGTGTGTGTTTGTTTTCCCACCTTTTACTAAATTTGCCCTTGGTCTCGCCATAACCAAATAAATTCAAGGTTGAGGGAAGGTTGTCTCGGGTGTGTTATCTCGAAACTACCCATGGGATGAAAATCGTCCGTCAACAGTTGGCACCGTCTGTGGGGAAAAAACAAGAAGCAGTTTACGTTGTAAGACGAGGGTAGAAGGTGGAAACCCTGGATTGTTGGAAAATTCAGCAGCAGAACGGGTGAAAGGGGAAAAGAATGGGAAATCTGGTCAGAACGGGAAGAGGAAATGGTTCGTTGGAAGAAGGGAGGTTGATAGCAGAAGCTTTCCTTTTTTGAGTTGTAGAATAGAATGTAAGAGGGTTAGCCAATGGCCACCCATCCAGATTGAGTTGTGGAATTAAATGTAACGTTGTGGATTGGTAACGTCCATTGACAGCGGCTGAACAAGTTCCTCTGTGAGAAGGTGCTGTGACTGCTCGGCCTACCAGTCCTCAATTCTGGAGGGAGGTAGTGCTCAAGGAATCAGCTCAGGAACTAGTCAGCCAAGGGCAGAGGATGACGTCCATCAGGCCCACCCCCATTGGTGTGGTGGTTTTCCCCGAATGAGAATAAATGAGAAAAAGCCCACGGGGAGAACCACAAGGAGCAAAGACTGAAGACCTCGGCTAGGCTTCCAGATTTACTCAGAATATGCAAGATCCCGGGAAAATGCATGGTTCAAGGATGCCTATGGAGTGCTTGGCACGTGGGGTCTCTATCAACACGGTCTGAAAACAAGTTCAGACCAGTAGGATCTGAAGAAGCCCGAGTGTGAAGTTTGCAACTACGACATACGCATCAGGAGTCTTTGGAATCAATCTCAGACTAGAAGATATGATCGGACGATAAAACAAGAACTAGAAGAAAGTTTTGTAAAAGCCTCTCTTAAAATAACCCGCAAAGAGTTGTAAGAAGGGCAGCATGTCATTTGAATATGAATAAAACTATTTTTGTAAGAAACTTGTCAATCTTACTTGTTTGTTAAGCAAACTGTGAAAGTTATTTTCAATATTATTGGGATATACTCGATGTGAAGGAGTGCTCGGTAGTCGGGAAGGGCACCAAACCCGCGGCACACCACACATGGGTGTCATTATCAAACCCCCGGGTAGAAGTGTTCTGACCTGACTCCGTCCACTTTTGAGGATCCAGAACGCATCAAGGGATGAAGCACATGTGGGAAATACGTGAACCCCTCGCAGCACGCCAATCCCGGGTGTCATTATCAAACCCCCGAGGCCGGAGCATTACTACCCAATGGCTCGCATTTTTGAGGAACATCTCAGGTAAACCGGACCCATGGATATTCCTCCCCTACAGGTCGGCTGGTGAATCCCGTTGAAGACTATCAGAGAGTATGTAATTGGGATGGCTTAATTACCTCCATGACCATCATGCTCCCGGGTAAACCGGACCCAGGGAGGGTTCTACCCCTGAGAGTCAGATGGTGAGTCCCGTTGTGAACCATCAGACCACCTGGCTTGGGTTTGGCGGAATGGTCCACTTAATTACAGGAGTCTCGGGTAAACCGGACCCATGGAGGTTTCTTCCCCTACGAGTCGGCTGGTGAGTCCCGTTGAGAACCACCCAGTGAGGGCACACACGGGGTGTCCATGTCCCCCGTGGGGATTTTCTTGACCGCCCCAGATCGGTGTATCCGTAGCCTGGTTTGTCGGGACACTGAATTGTAAGGTTCCGGATTGTGTTTTGGAAGGCTTCGGGCAGTACACTTCCTCAGAGCTCCCGTGTTGTTGTTTTACTCTTGAATTTGCTTGGGGTGTGCTAAGTCACCTCCACTTTTGTTAACTTTACTTTTTTCTAATTTTTTTTTCGCTAGTCTGGCACGGGGACGCCCGGGTCAGGATCTGCAGAGCTTCAGAGGTTGAAAATCCTCCCTCGTGTAAGTCTCAAATGTTCCACCAGCTCGGGGCTGGATTCGTTCCGCCGAGTCTACAATGTTCCACCAGCTCGAGGCTGGATTCGTTCCGCTGAGTCTGTTATGTTCCACCCGCTCGGGGCTGGATTCGTTCCGCCGATGTATTGTTCCACCTACTCGGGGCTAGATTCATTCCGCCGATGCATTGTTCCACCTGCTTGGGGCTGGATTCGTTCCGTCGATGCATTATTCCACCTGCTCGGGGCTGGATTCGTTCCACGGAGTCTGAACTACTCCATCAGCTCGAGGTTGGGGTGAATCCCACCGATTCCATCTCATTGGTCTGGGGACGTAACATTCCCCCAGAGCCAAATGTTCTTTTCAGCTCGGGGTTGGGGTGAATCCCACCGAGTCCATCTCATTGGTCTAGGGACGTAACATTCCCCCAGAGCCAAGTGTTCTTTTTAGCTCGGGGTTGAGGTTAATCCCACCGAGTCCATCTCATTGGTCAGATGATGTAACATTCCCCCAGAGCCAAGTGTTCTTTTCAGCTCGGGGTCGGGTTACGTCCCACCGAGTGCATTTGATCTCAGCCCGAGAAGAGATAATCACCTCGAGAACAGACTCGAATTGGTTGGGTACAAGACTACGATTCAGAGTAAGTTAAGAATAGCAGAAAGTGAAATTCAGAAGTACATGGCAGAAGAAAAGTTAAGTGTTATTACATAAGAAAGAGGAAAGAATGAATTGTTCTAAGTTCACATAGGGCCCCGTTCGGGTCACCCTTCACTAATCAGCCCGCACAGGGGCATCAACTTCTTATTCAATAGGCTCGGATGACAGCTGAGCAGGCTCGGCATCGGCAGAGAGGACAATGAATTCATCATGGGAGGCAATAGGGGTTGCAATTTCAGCCTCAGGCACTTCAGAGACAGGGGCCTCGGGTTGATTCTCTTCAGGGACCGGGGACATGGGAAGGTTGAGATAGGCTCCGAGTCCTGGACCCTCTCCGCAGGAAGGGGGAGCCATTCTTGAAATTCCTCTGTTGAAAGCTCGCCCCTACAGAACCAGATGGCCGCTTGGATGAAGCCCATGTCAAGATCGGGCATCACCATGGGGATAATCTGGGCACAATCCTCAACCGCATCAAGCCTGATCTGCTCACTCTCCTCCTCCAGCTGAGCTTCCTTTCTCCTCAGCTCCTCCCGAGCCTCCTTCAGCTCTTTTTCCTTTCTCTTAAGCTCCTCGAGAGCCCGATCTCTCTCTTCAGCCGTCCTCCTCAGCTTGACTTCGGTGCTACCCACCTCCCACCCTAGGCGTTTACTTTCAGCTTGGGCACCTCCAGATCTTCTTGGCAGCCTCTGCATTCTTTCTGGCCACAGACGAGGCAGTCTGGAGGGATTCATTCAGTTTGAGGGCCTCATCCTTGACCCTCTCGAGAGCCTTTATCTTCTCATCCTTTTTGGCCAGTTCAACCTCTTGCTCCGTGATTTGACTTTGGAGCCTTTGCACCTGGCCCCCCCTCAGAAAGAAGACTCATGAGCAAGTCCTTATTTCGGGCCATCAAATAATTGTCCTACGAGAAAAGAGAGAAGAAATCAAAAAACAAGTAAAAATTCAGTACATGGGGAAAAGAAGAAAGTGTACCTCGGCTATACGGAGGAGAAACGAGAAATTATTTCTTCCGGGGAGATGTCCTCGAATTGTGGGATTTTCTCGGGAGGCACTGCTTCAGCCTGCTGATTGATTACCGGTACCAGGTGGGAAGTGACCTCTCGGATCTTTCCACTGAGGTCGTCCACCCCGAGCACCATGACGCCTTTTCCTTTCTTGGAGGAGGACTCCGTAATTCCTCTCTCTCTTCGGGTAATTTACCTTCTGATCAGAGGCTGTTCCTCCTCTTCATCTCCCACTGGCTCGGCCTCTTCCGCCCCGATCATGCATTTTCGTTTGCTGGCCGGCCTTGGAGGGCTAGAAGATCAGGTGGTGGCATTTGGAGGTGCCTTGGATGGGGAGATTGGGATTTAAGCAGTCGACTGGGCTACCTCTCTGGTTTTCTTTTTGGCCTCGACAACTATGGGCCAACTCCGAGAAGACCCGGCTTCGATTGGACCGGTCCTCTTCGATGCACCTGTGATCCGGTCAAGATATTTGGGTTGACTCAACATTCATGCAAAATAACTAAGGTATAAAGCATGGTCAGTTCAGAATTCAGATCACTTCAGTGATATTTCGGGTTAGGCAAATAAGGGGATCAGTTAGAAAGACAATAAGAACCTACCCAGCCGCCTCGGGACTTGTGGAGGTGCACTCCAAATGAGGCCTAACTCCAAGAAGGATGAGTCATTAACTACCCACTTCCAGTGGCTGGCGTAGCTCCAGGCCACCTTGATCCTAGCACGGACCACATGGGTAACCTTGGGAGGATCCCTCCAGCATGTTGAGAAAGGTTAAAGCGTTAGTATTTTGACAAGAAGGTTGAGAAAAAGAAGCCAAGAAACTGAGTCCTAACTTCCCGCTCTGAAGATATCGAGGACTTCTGTCATCTCCGAGCGCGTTGACCAGTCGCCTGTAGCCCAGAACTAGGGGTCTTTAAAATTTTTGTTGGTTTGGGGAAGGTCTTTGATGATAGCGAGGACGTCGGCATAAGAGGAAAAGTAATACCAACCGTGGTGGGTCTTGGAGTTGGCTTTTAGCTGGTATAACCTTTTTAACTCCTCAAACGTCGGTTCTCCGAGGCCTGCCCCATGTCAGATCACATACAAGCCAGCCAGAATTCTCCAGCTGTTCAAGTTTAGTTGGCAGGGGGCAATCTCCATCCTGGCCAACATCCCAGCAAAGTATGGTTGAATGGGTAGTCGAAGACCACACTCAAAGAAAGAAGGAAGAAGGGCGACTGAGCCCTTATCAGGCTGACTCGCACGATCACACAAGCCGGGGACATCAAGAGCTATGCCGATAAGGATCTCGTACTGCTGGCAGAGCACGTATATGGCATCTCTCGTGATGGTGGAGGTCTGATTCATGTCTAAGGCCGAACTACCTGGTTCTCCAGGCTCAGGGTCTTTCCGGGGGATTCTTTGGTGGTAGGTATCATTTTTTATTTCAGAGGGGGTAGTGGTAGTATCCAAATCCTCTACACTGGGAGTCCCCGAGCTCGAGGAAGACACTTCTGCAGCACGAGAAGGTTGAGGTTCTAAGGGTTTGGCAGAAGAGGATCCAGCTTCAGACAAACCTAACAATCGCCATGAGGTATAAGAATGTCAGTGGTCAGTTTAAGGTATCACCAGTTCGAGAGCTATTCTAACTACCGAGAACCTAGGCCTAAATGCCCTAGCAATAGCCACAAATAACAAGTCTCTCCCTAAACACATACAACCAAACACAAAAAAACTAGAAACCCAGAGCACATGCATCATACCCCAGTACCCACCCTACAACCAGAAAACACAGGTACAATACATCATACACCAAATCCGAAACAAGATTTGCAACACAGAATGAAGAGATAAGCATGCCAGAAGAATAAGAAGAACAAGGAACAGTAAGTAAAAAGTCCGAAAGCACCAAGCAACAATGGTATAATACAGCAAATAAAGAGAAAAGGGTTGAGCGGAAACTTACTTGGTTTGAAAAGAAGAGTTGGCAGTTGGTCTGGACGGTTGGAAGTTTGCTGGTCTCACAAGCAGGTAGCTTCTGCAATTTGAGAGTTGTGGGTTTCGTAAAAGGAAGAAAGGAGCATTGCTCTGCTCTCTTATAGTCAGTACGGTGCATTTTTGGCCGTCAGATTGGGAGAACTTTCAGATGTGTGCCGCGTGTCATCTTCGAGCTCCATCTGATCAGATTAGGATAAACGACTGAGATTGAGAGACCTTTGGCTACCTCGAGAACAACCGATTGATTTGAGTTTTTTGGACAGGAAAACCATGAGTTTTTGACAAGTGGCGCAAATCTGCTCACTGCCGAATGTAGTGAAGGAGGCAGAATTTCGTTTTTAATGTCTCTGCGTCGCTCAACCGATCGATGTGAGTATTCCGCAACTTCTTCGATTGTTATTCACACTTGATTCATGCTTATAATTGATCTTGGGACCTTAAGAGAAAACAACAATGGCATCTAGAGCAAGGTTTGAGCATGAATTAATTTAGGGCTTAAAATTTGGGTAATTTGTATTTGAGCATGATTTGAATAAATTGGATGTTTGAGTATGCTTAATACATGTAATATTGAAGTTTGATTTGATCAATTTCAAGAAAATTGATTTGGAATAATTTTCCCCCAAATTTGATGTTGGCCGAATGCTAGGTCATACAATATGTCTTGGTGATTTTGTTTTTTGATTCATTAAATGTGTTGGAAATCATTAGGGAATGTTTATTTAATGTTGAATTTGATTCAATTGGATTAGATTTGTAATTTGGCATTATAAACCCTAATTGCCGAGAGATAAAGCCCTATTTAGTCTTGAAATTTTTTGATTTTAATTCATTGGATGAGTTAGAATCAATTAGGATGGTGATTTAATGTCGATTGTGGAATTAATTGGATTGAATTCGAATTGGACGAAAAATCCCCAAATTAGTCGAGACTTGTAGCATGTAAATTGGGTTTGATTTTAATCAAAATGTGTTGGACATGTGATGATGAAAATGAGCATGATTAGTTATGTTAATTAATGTGTTAGAAATGTTAATTGGGTAATTAATTGTGTAATGCACTTTAGGTAATTAAATTGTGAAATTGGGTTTTGTGATTTAATTATAATTGGGCCTTGAAATTGGATTGGGCTTTAATGTTGTAATTGGGCTTGTTGGGCTTGTTGTACAAAGTTGGGTTTAGGCAAAATTGGTTGGATCCAATTAGGCCCAAAACCGCCTTCATAAAGCCCAAATGCGACTTAATGGACCTTTAAAGTTTAATTGGGCATAATGAGCCAAGATTGATTTCTAGGCTTATGGGGTAACTCCCGGATTGGATTTTGGTTATTCGGTTTGACCCGAGTTGACCAAAAGTCCACGCCTTAAGAAATTAATTAAAAGCCCATTGGACTTTAATTAAATTGACGTTGGACGTTAAATCGGGCTTTGAGACCCGTTGCGATTAAATTTGGAATTTAAGTCGTAAAATGTTCATTATTAAAGTGTAGTATTTAATTTGGAATTAAATATGCGAATTAGAATTGAATACATATTAAGTTGGATTTAATGATGTAGTTTAATTTAATTCGAGAATTCGTACTTTAAGTACTTATTCACAAAAACGAGTTTGACTCGCGCAAAATCAAATCGTTGTTTGAACATTGGATGGTCACTAATTATCAGATTAATTAATTTGATTAGATTGATTGATAATATGCTTGTGTGAATACATGGTTGCGATGCATGAATAATGTATATCTGATGGATATTAGCTGGGTGGGACAATTTTAGAAATTATTGTAATAAATTTGATTTATTAATTGGACCTGCGTGTCCAGCCTTATTACCCCATTCTCAGTGTATTTCTCTTCTCACCTATTCCCCTCAATGTAAATGAGGTTTCTTTAGAAGTATAGTGTAACGGGTAGAAGTAATACTTGTGCTAGCGGGAGAGAGAAATGGAGAGATTTGATCTAGGATCAATTGTGTAAAGTATCCATCCGCATATCATTATTAGTTTTCATATGCGCTTTATTATGTGTTTAGAATGCATGTTTAAGGGTGTATGATCATGAGACCTTAACAAAGATAATAAATTGGTTGCCAATTTGCACGCGAAAAACCCTCAAACAATATTAAGCGTTTTTCCTTCCATTGAATGATTCTTACTCAAGATCTAAGACGGCATTGGTTTGTTGGCCAAAGTCAAGACCTTTTTTTGTCGAAGATGTGTTTGAATCACGAAGGCTTTGTTCCATATCAGTGTCTTGTCCAAGTTGTGGTTTGTTGGCCAAAGTCAAGACCACTTCTTGTCCATCGACATTGATTACGAAGCTTTCAATGGTCAATGGGTCGCGCTTGACTGGGATCACTAAATTTGTTGTGCCAAAGCCAAGACTTAGTTGATTCAGAGGAAAAAGGTTAGGTAATACATTGGATGTATTGGCATATATAAGATATATGTTTCGGACTTGGATGTCCCCCTACCGGATCTAGGAATTGGATTGGATCCAATCAATCTTAGAGATCTACCTAGTTAATTATCATACAATTTGTTGGCCAAAGTCAAGATTGTGTGATATTTAACGGGATCCTAGCCCACTAGGAAACCCGGTTTCCCGGGTACTCGACAGAGGGTTGGAGGCTCGCCGAAAAATAGTGGGAGGCAAGAATTGAATTTGCAATACTCGTTCAATTACTCGCCATACGTGCTCAAACAAATATCAGTTCGTCAAAGATATTAAATGTTAGTTGGACTAATATTTAAATGTTGTTTTAATAAATAGTTGGACTATATTCAAACAATTTAAATTATAGTTGATTAATATAGTTGGACTATAATAATCATTATATTTAAAAGGGTACCGGATATCGTTGATTAAATAGTTGGACTATTAAAATCAAGATTAAATTGAAATATTGACGTTTAATACATAATCCTAGGGAAATGTATTTAAATGATTTAATTTTCAAATTGGAAATAAAATTTCAGGATGGTCCTGGAAAATGATAAGTTATTTTATTTGATAAAATAATATTATGCCTAAGCCCGGAGTTAAGCAAATAGTAGAGCATAATCTTTGGAAGATTATGTAATGATAACTTAAGTGCTTAATCCATTTAGCTTGTCGCAGTAGACTCCTTAATTTCTGAATCAGAACTAAGGATTATATCCTTAAAGTATGATACTGAAATTGAAGGATCTTCATAAATCTCTTTAGATTTAGAAGTACTAAAATGCAATAAATAACTTTTGGAGAGTTAATGACTATTCTCAAGGAGACAAAGTCAAAGTTTGCAATTAGGCAAGTAGCGCAAGGCGCACTTTACTTCGATATTCTAGAAGGCCAAGGCTTGGCCAAAGGCTTCTGGAGTGTTGAAACTGGCAAAGGCAACTTCATTATAGTCTTCTGGGAAGATAAATGACATATCCTAAAATGTCTAGCAAACGGGATCGCGGAAGCGTGACTGCCGTTTGGACAAAGTAGACATGAAGGAATTGAAGAACGAGCAAGGCTCTGACTTCAAATATGTTTGTCAACATTATGTTCACTACTAGTATTAAAATTGGATTTTAGATATTTAGTGTGGTACATAAATATGTATTGATGTTCAGAATCTGCTGTGAGCAGGATACTAACCTCAACTAAGATTTAATCTACGATTTGGAAACGGGACGAAGTCGATGTTTTCACCGTAGATACCGAAGTTTAGGAACTACCCTCGGGTATGTACCTAAATTTGGAAACTGTTATAATGTAACTAGTTTGACTAGATACATTATCTCTATATCAGTGTTTAACCCGCTACGGGTGAACCTTTATATTTTAGAACACTAAAGTGTTTCATTATATAAAAATGATATTGAGATAAACACATTAGATGTGAATAATAATTTATATTTTGAATATAAACAAATCTCGAATATATATATGACAAATAAATAGCTCAACTGATTTGATCAGAAGAAACTAATTGTGGCATTGTTGTCGGGGACATAATTAAACAAGACTCGTATATCCACACTTTTGAAGAGTGAGTACTAGGACTGTTTTGATCCCAATCAAATAAAGTCTACGAATCTAGTTTATTGGGCAAAGTACCTAAAACACCTTTACTTGATAAAAGTGTAAATGCCACCGACCTATTAGCCCTAGTTCATAGTGAAGCATGTGGGCCCATGTCTAGCTGGGCTAGAGGTGGATATGAATATTTCGTGACCTTACGGATGTTGCATCAAGTTATGGTTATGTTTTTCTTTTGAAGAAACACAAATCGGAAACTTTTAAGTTTCGACATGAAATAGACAAATAGATCGGCTGAAGTATTAAACCGTCACGGTAAGACCGTAATGGAAAATACTTAAGCAATAAGTTTCTAATATACTTGAAAGAGTAAAGTATTCTTTCAAATGAGGACTCCTCCCTGAACACGTCAAAGTGACGGTGTGTCCGAACTGAGTAACCAAATTTTGTTGGACATAATTACGTTAATCATGAGTCGCTCTGAGCTACCATTTCCTTCAACGGATAAACATAAACAGTGCAAGAACTTATTTAGAATAAGGTTTCATAATAATCTGTTTGACAGACATCATATTAGATATGAACAGGAAGGAAACCAAGTTTCACATTCCTGAGTATTTGGGTATGCTGGGCATACGTTTGGGTGATACCAAACTAAAACCCAAATTAGATAAGTGCCAATTGTAGGTTATCCTAGGGATACCATAAGTATTGTACTTATACAACTCACTTGAGAACAATTAGATTGTTGCTCACCATGCGGTTTTCCTGAGAGGAATACCGATATGCAGTGGTAAGTGGGAGGATAGTAAAACTCGATGAAAATCAGAGTAATACTATTCTAGGCATCGAATCTTAATGGTCATCAAGGATGAAACTATACCATTAATCTTCGTATACACAAAAGCCGCGTATGTCAGAAAGAGTCAGAAAATAACCTGGCGTATGGGTTTCTGATCTCACCTCGTGAAGATGTTAATCTTTTGAGCAACTGTCAACGTATGAGGAAATGATACAAGGTATCGACTCCCTATTATGACAAAGTGCCATGAGTCCGAATTGGATTCCATGTATATAAACCAAGTTTGGATACTAGTTGATGTACCGCAAGACATTGTGCCTATTGGTACTATAAGTCTTCAAGGAAGACATACATGGATAATGCTTGCTAATGCTGCATGTTTCATGTATGAAATATGGCAGCTTTACGGGAAAATCGCTTTCCTGAAAGGGAAACCTTTTGGAGGATCTTTACAACATCTTGTCGGTTTTGTCGTACCAAAACTAGCAAACAAGGTTTGAAGGGGTTATTCGATCCATGTTTGGATTGAAGCAATCATTAGGTTCTTGGAATTTTCATTTTGATGTAATCATAATAGTTTATGATTTAATTCAAAACGAAATGATTCTTGTGTATATAAGAGGGTTAGTGGGAGTGCACTGACAATGGCTGTCCTATAAATAATTATAATATGTCATTTCTTGGAAATGATATTCCCATAAAAAACTATCGGTGAAATTTTGGCTTTCGAGAAAACTCTCCGAGAAATCATACATTGAAAAATGTACGCGACTGGGTGTCTCATACGCTTTGAGCATATGGATTCACAAACAGGCCAATCCAAGTGATAGTCACTGGATTGATGTTAAGAACATCCTTTAGTATCTTAGAGAACTAAGGATGATATCTTAGTCTATGGAGAATGAGAACTTGAAGTGACTGGGATCACTGTAGCAAGTTTCCTAAACCAATAAAATGACTATAAGTCGCAAACGGTACTATACAGTTTGAATAACGGTACAGTGAGCTGGAAATCTTTCAAACAAGATACTGTTACCGAATAAACAACAAATGCGGTTTATTGCTGCAGCTGAGGCGGCAATAGAAGCCTTATGGGTAGATATAAAATCTAAATAGATTAGATATAGTTCTGTTAGCAGCTGAGCTAGGCGTCAGCATAGGCTAAAAAATTAATGGTCTCATAAACGATCCAGATACATACTTCGATATTCATCTGATTCGTTCGGATCATACATCGTGGCGATGTGATGATCGTATAAATCGCATCAGACGATAATCATGTAAATCCATTGAAGAAAACCTTTTCTCAGCAATTTGAGCCAACAGTACATATTTCGGGTGTCAAGCACTCGAGTGACTGGCTATAGGCCAAGTGGGAGATTGTTGGACAATTATGACCCATAGCGTCACTATTTGTACAGATCATGGTGTTGTTGTATAAATTAACTATGTGACAAAGGAGATTGCACTCTCATCATTTGTGATTAGATCACCTAGATATATAAATGATGAGAGGTCCTTGTGATTTGTTCCTGGACGGAGAATGATATGAGACAGTATCAGTCCACGAAGGATAAATCATTAAATATCCTAGTCAGAGTATTATAGAGATTGGACATCGATAAATACGTAAAAGACTAGTATTACATTGTGCACGTTGTGAGGGCACAACGGCATAGTTCTCATATATTTGGGTATAAGATACTTATGCAAGTGTAATAGGAGGTTGTGTTTTACCGATGGTACGGGAAACAACTTCGCTCTGGATAAGACCCCCTCAGAATTCCATTGGTAGTATGACTATGTGTCTATGGAAGTCCGAAATCAGGGTAGGTGTATTTGGTCTTAACCTGAGACTTGCACCGCTAATACATACGACAATCAATATACTTTGGTTGAGGTCGTCCAGGGCTTTAATCGATTTCTGTGTACGCCGATTCTAGGTACATCAAGAATCGTAGTGTGTTGGGTGTGATGTCAAGACGGAAGTGTCACTCTAGTCATATGGAGATGATGGTCACGTAGGATACGAGACTGGTTCTCTTAAATACTGCGCAGCTATCGGGATATTATGACTAGGTCATGTATATCCGATTATAGAGACTAGTCGCCAGACATCCGATATGTTCTTCGTACGAGGCAGACACAATTCCAGCCCCAGGCCTAGCACGTGATCATCCGATACTGGACAGAAATACGCAATACTACGGTATACTACGCTTGATACAGATCCTTTATTCCTGTAAGGATGTTTCCGGATAATTGGGGAGGCATGGCGCTTTGCTAGAGGCCAACCTTGTCTTGTAATTCGGTAGAAACGTAGTATGAGGTACTTACGTGTTCGGATAGTCCGACGACCGAATTTACTGCCAACATATCCGGGGATCTCATGGGTCGCTTCCCAAAGATTCACCGATGACGTATAACTCGCACTCTAAATTAATCTGGGATTAATTAGAAGAGAGAGAAAATTAATCTGGGATTAATTGCGGAGATATTTTATCTGGGATAAAATATCATTAAATAGAGATAACGATTAATTTGGAATTAATCAATTAATTAATATATTTGATATATTAAACAAAATTGGATTTCAACGCGGAATTAAAATTAGATTTTAATTCGGGCGAATGAATTAATTTGGAATTAATTCGTTAGCGACGTGAATAGTGACTTCGCTAGGCGTAATCATTTAATTACAACGCAACAGAAAATTCATTAATTTGGAATTAGTGAACCCGAGCCCGAGATTATTTGTGATCGCATTCGCATTTCGAATTCGAGTGCGGCACGTCAAATCAAGCGTCAAATCATTAGTCGCATCAAGCGTCAAATCAAATGTCACTTTGAGTGATGTGACCACTTGTCACTTGATTTTGATTGATTGATGGATTGATTGATGGAAGTTGTTGGCTAGCATTTAATGCTATTTTGGAGCCAAAAGTTGTGTTGACTTTTAGAAAGCAAATACACAAATTTGTTATATGATTATTTTGGATTTTGGAAATCAAATGACAAACTTACACAACTTCTCCCCTTCTCTCTTTTTCTCCCTCTTCTCATGCCCAAACCATTGGGTTTTCTTCTGTTTTTTACCGAGCAGATAGGGAAGCAAAGAGTGGGATTTTGTGGCAAAATCTCAAGTGCTAGCACACTTACGAGACATGCGAAGGTGATAGGGAAGTCCACCCATGAGCCGGGAACCGTTCCACGAAGCTCGGAGCTTGACGAAGGACCCAAACGGAGGCCAAACCAATGAGCAAATCTGCTCACTGCCGAATGCAGTGAAGGAGGCATAATTTTGTTTTTAATGTCTCCGCGTCGCTCAACCGATCGATGTGAGTATTTCGCAACTTCTTCAATTGTTATTCACACTTGATTCATGCTTATAATTGATCTTGGGACCTTAAGAGAAAACAACACGGACTTCCATAGACACATGGTCATACTACCAATGGAATTCCGAGGGGGTCTATCCAGAGCGAAGCTGTTTCCCATACCATCGGTAAAACACAACCTCCTACTACACTTGCATGAGTATCCTATACCCAAATATATGAGAACTATGTCGTTGTGCCCTCACAACGCGCACAAGTGTAATACTAGTCTTTTACGCATTCATCGATGTCCAATCTCGATAATGCTCTGACTAAGGATATTTAATGATTTATCCTTCATGGATTGATACTGTCTCATATCATTCTCATTCCAGGAAAAAATCACAGGGACCTCCTATCATTTATATATCTAGGTGATCTAATCATAAATGATAAGAGTGCCATCTCCTTTGTCACATAGTTAATTTGTACAACAACACCATGATCTGTACAAATAGTGATGCTATGGGTCATAATTGTCCAACAGTTTGTAAAAAGCATATGCATTATTCTGACCGAGCATATGGAGATGACCGAGGAGGGTTTGGTCAAAGTCTGAGAAAGTCCTTTATTTTGTTTCTGAGACTGACTACCAGTTAGCTGATCGGCTCACTTCAGATTTTTTGTAGTTCCCAACACCAACTTAAATACTCGTTGGAACCGAGAACTAGGGGACAGATGTTGATGGGGATTCCCGCGGCTAAGTCTTTTGCACAGTTTGGTAAGGGCAGAGAAGGAAATTCACCTCACCCAAAGAACCAGGGGTCAGAGGATGTATATCATTCATTCAACCCAAAATGGGGCTCGGGTCCGATTTCCTGAGTATGACCGACCAGAGGATGCAGCATGATACAGTTTCAAAGACCGAAACTTTGGGATCGAGGCCGACCACATTGGATCAAGAGCTCAGTTTTGTTTGGTATTCCCCCATTGAGCATGTTGATGAGTTCATGTATTTCGGATCAAGACGGAAACAATGTTAGAAGCTCGGCAGGTTATTTGGCAGACCTCATGAAGACCGACAAAAGATTGGAATGGTTGATTTCTTTCGTCGGCACGTGTCATTTCTCAAAGGCACTTTACAGGCTGTCATCATTATTATTGTGTGTGGCTGTGGAGAAAATAGAGTGATGTGACAGACCGTCAGGCAGCAGGCTTGCTTTCGGCAGTGGCATACCTAGGGGAGAGAGTCCGTCAATCAGTCGGAGACCACGCGGAAATGTCATAAAGTAGGAGGAACAATGTTGTAATTCCTGAGTATATAAAGGAAAGTTAGATTTATTTGTGAGAGGGATAACAAAAAATTGTAACAAAAGAAAATGAGCACTACTTGTAAAACTTTTTAACTGCTCGGCCTCATTCAGACCTCACTCAGAACAGGTCGTCCGAGTTGGTTCAGGCAATAAAAATAACCCCCACCGTTTTGTGCCTGTGGACGTAGGCTGAATTCACTCCGCCGAACGACGTTAAAACTCTCTTGCCAATTTGTGTGTGTGTTTTCCCACCTTTTACTAAATTTACCTTTGGTCTCCCCATAACCAAACAAATTCAAGGTTGAGGGAAGGTTGTCTCGGGTGTGTTATCTCAAAACTACCCCTGGGACGAAAATCGCCCGTCAACAATCTGCAACACATGTCATTTATTGATTAGATGGTTTTATAGGGATCCCATATAAGTTTTTTCTCAAAATTCACATAGGCCGTGCATAATCAATTCACAACACCAAACTCTTCATCTGCTCTTTCATTAATTTCATTCTTTAATGTCAACATTTACGGGAAACTCTTCATGTAATTTGAAGCATTTTCATCACATGTTTGATATTCTATTAATCTATTTTGTGCAAAATTAAAGCCATTCACTGAGGCTTACCGGACTGGCAGCACCGAGCAGTCACCAAATCTTCTAGTTTTACGGTATGAATAGTTAAGTGTTCTAAATATTGTTACTTTGTGATGGTGTTATGGGATTATTTTTAGAGTTATATATTCTCTTCCATAGTTTTGTGAATCAAAAGACTTGTTTCTAAAAGGAAATTTTGAATGGTCATTAGATATAATTATGGAATACTAGGAATTATTGAGGTATTTTTGGACTCTATAGCTCTATTCTAATGGGTTGGTGTATGGATATAAATACTGGATTTGATGAAGTTAGTGTTTGTAGCTTTTTGGACTGAAACTTATAGTTGAGTATGTATGAGAGAAATATGGTTTACCGTTATACCTATGACGTCGGTGACCACCACACTGTTGAGCTCGCATATCGTAAAGAGTATGGATTAGTCAACGAGGGACTAACAAGAGAATAAAGGAGTCGCCACCTAATATGAGACACTGTGAATGCTTTAAGGCCGTACTACACCTCTTGCAAGGTCCGACCTTAAACGCCATTGGGTTCTGAATGGTCCTTTACTAATGTCAGTATAATATTCACGCTTAAAAGAGGATCCACATGTCTTTATAATGTAATCACACACAAAAAGTTTATATAGCACACAACAGCTATAACACCCATGAAGCGATAATAAAATAAAATAACGAATAGAATGAACTCTACCGGGTATTTACTAGATCCAACCGGATGTATATACTATCTATATATTGTGTGATCAAAATGACTACAAATAAGATATGTAATTAAGTCCATATACATCCGAAGAATAGTTATAACAATATTAGAAATAAGGGAATCAATAGTAAAACAATAACAAAAATAGATAGACATCTAATCATGACATGTTTCGTCAGCCTAGTCTCTTAGAGACTTGGTCGAATGTATATAAAACATGCTAAAATTATTTGATGTCTGGCTAGACTTCAAGTAAGTCAAGTCGGACGTACTATGTATTCAGAGACGCAGATTTAACAATATCATACATATTCAACAATAATAACTTATGATTACTAAACAACTATAATAGTAATAATAAAGAATAAGAAACATGATAGACATAGAGGAAAAAAGGCAATAACTATAAAAGTAATATCAAAATCGCGCATGTCGCTTTTGTGTAGTATATGGAGTTGTATCCCAAATGCAAATTATACTACCGTCCATTCAGAATCGGCAATAGAATCTATGTCTGGTTTTCCATCATATATACCATAGAAATACAAATGCATGGATGTAGCCAGATGATCGGCCATATTTACTTTATGACAAGGGCCATCAAGTTCTACTTTTAATCATAATTTGGCTCCGAGAACACCTCTAAAACCTTGGTTTGGTTGCTAGATCTTCCTGGAGATTGAGAGTTTAAGGTTACTGTTTGTTGTCAAAGGTCGAGAAAGAGAGAGCCGTTTCCAAAAGGTCAAAAAGTCTTTCATATGATATGTTTTTGATGCTCTTTTTATATTGTGCAGGTTTGGCTAACAAGGAAATGATATGTTTTTTAAGGAAAACATTTTGGTTTTATGAAATTTGGAAAAAGAAAGAAAGTGATCAAATCATTTTTGTAGGAGTGAAGCAGGATTTTCCGCTATACCTATGATGTTGGCGACCACGACACTTTTGAGCTCGCAGCTCATAGAGAGTATAATTAGCCCATGGGGACTAATAAGAGAATTAAGGAGTCGCCTCCCAATATAAGACACTGGAAATGATTTAAGGTTGTACTACATCCCTCGCAAGGTCAACCTTAAAGGCGTTTAGGTTCGAAACGATCCCTCACTTGTGCCAGTATAGAATCAAGGTTTGAAGAGAGATATCACCACATCTTAATGCAAGTATCTGTTAGGGTTGGTGCTCGGAGTGCCAATCCGGATCGTATTTATATCCGATTCATGAATACGAACAATGCATTTTTTTTCCATAATATTACTTATTTAATGGTAGCATCTATTGTCTTTTATATAAATATTCGATCTAATTACGATTAGATATCTAATTAAGATTAGATTGAAACTAAATCTGATTTAGTGATATGTGTGTTGGACAATTATGACCCATAGCATCACTATTTGTAAAAGACATGGTGTTTTTGTACAAATTAAATATGTGACAAAGGAAATTTCTATTTTATCATTTTATAATTGGATTACTTGGATATATAAATAATAAAGTCCATATGGTTAAGCCAGATTGATAAGATATGAGACAGTATTAACCCACGAACAGTTTAATCATTAAATATCCCTAATCGTAGTATTATCGAGACTGGACATCGATAATACGGAATAGACTAGTATTACACTTGTGCGTGTTATGGAAGCTTAACGGCATAGTTCTCATATATTTAAGTATTGGATACTTATGCAAGTGTGATAAGAGGTTTTGTTAGCCGTTAGACCGGGAACAACTTTGCTCTGGATAGACCCTTCGGAGTCCCATTGGTAGTATGAATCAGGGTAGGTGTATGTGGTCTTTAACCAGAGACTTGCATCGCTAATACTTGCGACAATCAGTATACTTTAGTTTTGGTCATCCGGAGCTTTAACAGGTTTTGTGTACGCCTCTTCTGGGTTTACTGAGAATCATATTGTATTGGGTGTGATGTCAAGATAGGAGTATCACTTCAGTCATATGGAGATGATGATCACGCAGGATACATAACTAGTACTCTTAAATGCTGCAGCTATTGGGATAGTATGACTAGGTCATGATTATCTGATTACAGAGACTAGTTGCTAGTGATCTGATATATGCTTCGTATGAAGCATACACAATTCCAGCCCTAGGCCTAGCATGTGACATCCGATACTGGATTGTATTACGTAATACAATGTACTACGACTGATACTGATTATATATTCATCGTTGAATATTTCTGGAGAATTGGGTAGGCACGGTGCTTTGCTAGAAGCCAACCATGTCTTGTAAATCGGTGAGAATGTGGTACATGGTACGCATGTGTTCGGATAGTCCGATGACCGTATTTACTGCCAATATATCCAGGGATCTCTTGGGTCGCTTCCTAAAGATTCACCAATGACATTTGACTCGAACAAAATTAATCTGGGATTAATTATGAGAGAAAAAAATTAATCTGGGATTAATTACGGTAAGAATTTATCTGGG
Source organism: Zanthoxylum bungeanum (assembly GCA_019454045.1). NCBI lineage: Eukaryota > Viridiplantae > Streptophyta > Magnoliopsida > Sapindales > Rutaceae > Zanthoxylum > Zanthoxylum bungeanum. The sequence continues at coordinate 45,453 of SKCR01027653.1, forward strand.
ATTAAATTCGTCTAGAAGAGAGAACGCGATTAATTTGGAATTAATCGATTAAATAATATATTGGATATATTAATTGAAATCAGATTTCAATGTGGAATTAAAATTAGATTTTAATTCGGGCAAATAGATTAATTTGGAATTAATTCGTAAGCGACTTTCGTAATAATTTTGAATTGGATTTAATTACATCACGACGGAAAATTCATTTAATCGGATTAAACGAACCCGTGCCCAAAATGTGTTGAGTAAGCCAACTAAAGATGGAATTTAAAGTGGTGGGACCCACTTGACTCACATTAACTAGTCATTCGATGATGGAAGTAGTTGGATGCATTTAATGCATTTTTCTTCCAACACACTAAGTTTTGTTTTTGGAAAATATATATCAACTATTCATCTTCTCTTTTATTTTCTCATTTGGCCGAAAGTTGTTCTCTTTAGAAGGGAAAATTTTCTTTCAAAAATTGATCAAAGCTAGCACTTTGGGAGTCAATTAAAGGTGATAGGGAAACTCACCCAAGAGTTTGGAACTCAACACAAAGCTTGGAGCTTCCACAACAAAGAAAGATTTGAAATTTCTCATCCGTTCAATGTGAGTATTTCCGCAACTCCACTTGAATTATTCACACACAAATCTTGTTTAGAGACATTGGGCATGTGTAGGACACTAACAACGTGTATATTAGACAAAGACCATAGGATTTACAATGTAGTGCGCAGTTACAACGTACTTTGTAATTGACATTGGGAAGCGTCACTATAAGTTGTATATCCTTAAATAAAGTTCATGGTCAAGATTTACTAACATGGGTCGATTAGTAAAATCCTCTGAGACCAGTACATGTCGTATATCGTGACTTGGTCCGATGGTTTATCCCAAAAAACCATGAGTCTCGGGAGACGCGTATAGACATGTAGGTGTTTATTTGATGAACACTGAACGACTCACTGAAGATTTCCTAATAGATGGTACACCAACGTCAATAGGAATCTTCTTGAGTTGAGCGAGCATAGTGGTCTTTCGACTTGAGATATCATAATGGATATATGAGTTATCCTCCATACTTTGATGTCAGTCACATCTCCGACCTATTTAGATCAGACCTCCGCCTGTTCATTGGGTGTAGACTGATGCTCATGATATCCAGTGCGTATCAAGATAGAATCCATCAGTCCTGTGTACAGGGCATATGTATCCTACACGTGTTTACGATCTAGTAAATCCATGGCTGTGGTATAAATTCGGAAGCAAGTTCTGAGTGTTATTTAGAGATCGTAAATTTGAAAGTCGACTATATTATACCATAAGGATTTGACGTTTTTATCTATATCCCAGGTAATTGGATAGCTTGTGATGGAGGGATTATACATATGCAATGACCTCGACTTGCATAGTTTAGGGAGATTATCTGTGGTCGTCATAATTCATTAGTGGGTGAATTATGGACACGAAATTAGACTTCATGACGGATAAACCTAAACTTAGAGAGTCCACAATATGAAGTGTACTCGTTGAGTATTTGGGCAACGCGTTATGAATAATACAGATTATTCATAATACTTCACCAAAATAAATGAGTTAATTCGAATAGTTTACACGGTTAAACGAAAACATATGCTTTCGGGAATTTTGGTCAATTAATAATTAATGTGTATTTGTATTTGATACAAAATTTGATTTGATACATATTAATTAATTGTCAAATGAGATTTTGACACATGCCATTAATATATGTATTTGTTATTTAATGTAAATAAAAATACTTATATAATAAATATATTAATTAATTATTTAGATTTTTAAATGTTAAATATTTGAATAATTAAATAATATCCAAATTACATAAATGTTATGCAATATGTTTAATTATTATTGATACATGTGGCATGTTTTAATTAAGCTTAATGTGTGCAAATTTGATTTGCTAACATAAATCTTGGTTTTATTTTAATGAAATTAAATTACAAATTGACCAAAATACCCCTCCTTAAGTCGGCAATATGGTTTTAAAAGAGAAAAACATTTTATGTTTGCTTCCAAGGGAAGCCATAGCCGAAATCTCATCTTCCAAATACACTCCAAATTTTGTTTGATGAAACAAGGAAGAAAGTGAACAAAAATTCAAGAAAAGCTTAAGGAAAGTTGAAGATTAAGAGGTAATCTTTAATATTCTTAAGTTTAGGAAATTAGTTTCTTTTTCTTGAATTACTAGAATGGTTCTAGGGTTTACTTACTTCTTAGAAATTGAGGCTTTTTGATTTAGAAGATGGATTTGAAGGCTTATTGCTTGTGTGAAAAAATATTGAAAGATATTATTGTAATATTTATTCAATTTGATCATTTGATGATATGTTGCAATTCTAGAGTGTTATAACCACTCTTGTAATGCATAGAATTGTTCTTGAGTCCTTCATTGGTGGTGACTTGGATTGGTGTTAGTGATTAATTTGATTAATGTTGAAAAAGTTGGATTAAAGCATGAAAAATTGAAATTTTTGGTTTCTGGATCAGATCTGGAAATTTTGGGTTTATGGTGATGAAAATTATGACATGTAAATGTATTGGATGTGTTTTGGGTATTGAAACAATTACCGGAAAATTGTTTCGGAGATGAAATATGCGAAAACAGCGAAAAACGGCGTTGCCGGGTGACTTTTGAGTCAACCGGGTGACGGCTTCCCAAACAGTGAATTGGTCACTGTTCGGAAGCCCTTGAACTACGCTAGTACTGTTGGGGCTGACCTAGGCATCCCCCATGTGTATTGGGTAGTCGGTTCGGACAAAAACGCGTTTGATGCCATTTTGCGGAAAAACATTTTCGTAAAAGATTCACGATGTTTCTTAACTATTTATATCGTTATTTGATATCGAATAAATATGTTTAGGTGAAATATGAATAAATTATTCGTATTGTATATTGAATAATTTATTCAGTATTTTAAAAAGTTTTAAAATTATGATTTCACCCGAACCAAGAGATTCCGCTGCACCCGCGCCAAAAGCCTAACAAAAATGGTATTAGAGCAGGTCTGATCCTTCATCCATTACATTTTTCATGCTTGATATATGATATATAATCCAATTTTGATATTTACATATGCATGTAATTTAGATATTTCTTGACTTTCGGTTCTACGCTAACGGGAAACGTAACGAAAATTTAATGGTTAAGTTAAGTTATGTTTTCTAAGGTAGAATTGAATTGTTTAGAAGTTGATCTAGATTATATTCTGCATTTGATACAGAGTGATGCTTTCTTGAGGAATATCACTGTTGGTTTCTAAAGTTGTCCCAAGATCATTCAAGCATAAAAAACATGTGAATACAATAAAGAAGTATGGCGGAATCATACTTACAATGAGCTGTTTATGGATGCGTCAAGTTCAAAAATTTTTCCTCCTTGTCCTTGAAGGTCACGGCCAAGCTCCATTTGTTGTTGAAGATGAACTTTGATCTTTAAGCTCCAAGCTTCAATGGTGATTCCAAGCTCCAAGGTTGGTTTCCCTATCACCTTTGACGATCCTTTAGAGTGCTAACTCTTGGTAATTTTTGCAACAAACATCACCTTCTTCCTCCTTGTGTATTCGGCCAAGAGAAAGAAAAATGGGAGAGTAAATTTTTCTTCAAAGTGGCGTGAATGTTAGAGAGTGGAGTGAGTGTGTTGACTTGTTAAATTTGATTTCAAAAATCAAATAAATGATTTACCAAAGTTTTGGTAAAAGTCTTACACAAGCCATCAAGTTTGAGTGTTAAACACTCCACCATCATTCCATCACCAAAAACCATCACCAAAAAGGTAAAAGGTTGACAAGTGATGTGACATGATGTGACTTGTGGGCCCCACTTGATTCAAAATGTGAGTGGGCCCGCAAACACTCCCGGGCTCGGGTTCGCTATTAACGAACTTTTCCGTTGCGACGTAATTAAATCAAATTTAATTAAATAATAATGCAAAGTAAAATTACTATTCACATCGCTAGCGAATTAATTCTAAATTAATTCGTTTTCCCGAATTAAAATCTAATTTTAATTCCGCATCGAAATCTTATTTCGTTTAATATATCGAATATATAACTTTATCGATTATTTCCAAATTAATCGCTCTTTCTCTTCAAATAGTATTTTATTATAGATAAAATATGTCCGTAATTAATCCTAGATTAATTAAGTTCGAATCATTAGTCATCGGTGAATCTTCGGGAAGCGACCCAAGAGATCCCTGGATATGTTAGCAGTAAATCCGGTCGTCGGACTATCCGAACACGTACGTACCTCGTACTATGTTTTTACCGATTTACGAGACATGGTTGGCTTCTAGCAAAGCACCGTGCCTACCCAATTCTCCAGAAATATTCTTAATGGAATATATAATCTGTATCAGGCGTAGTATACATAGTATTACATATTGCGATCCAGTATCGGATGTCACATGCAAGGCCTATGGCTGGTTAAGTGTCTGCCCCGTACGAAGCATATATTGGATTACAAGCAACTAGTCTCTTTAATCGGATAATCATGACTAAGTCATATTATCCCGATGGTTGCAACCATTTAGAGTACCAGTTCTGTATCCCTGCGTGATCATCATCTCCATATGACTGAAGTGATACTTTCATCTTGACATCACACCCAATACACTACAATTCTCAATAAACCTAGAAGAGGCGTACACAGAACCTGTTAAAGTCCTGGACGACCAAAACCAAAACGTATTGATTGTCACAAGTACTAGCGATGTAAGTCTCAGGTTAAGACCAAATACCTACCCTGATGAGGACTCCCATAGACACATAGTCATACTACCAATGGGATTCCGCGGGGTCTATCCAGAGCGAAGCTGTTTCAGTACCATCGGTAAACACAACCTCCTATCACACTTGCATAAGTATCTAATACTTAAATATATGAGAACTATGCCGTTACGCTTCCATAACACGCACAAGTGCGATACTAGTCTATTTCGCATTATCGATTTCCAGTCTCGATAATACTACGACTATGGATATTTAATGATTAAACCTTTATGGATTGATACTATCTCATATCTTATAATCCGGAACTAATCATATGGACTTTTATCATTTATATATTTAAGTAATCAAATTACAAAATGATAAAATGCAATTTCATTGCTACATAATTAATTTGTACAAAAACCACAATGTCTTTTACAAATAGTGACGTTATGGGTCATAATTGTCTAACATTCTCCCACTTGGCCTATAGCTAGTCACTCAAGCATCTAATACATGAACTATGTACATGTCGCTCAAACTTTTGATGAGTAATAGCTTTCATCAGCGGATCTGCAATGTTGTCCTCTGATGTGACCATCTCGATCTTCACATCGCCACGATGTATGATCTCACGAATCAGATGGAAATGTCGAAGAACATGCTTGGATCATTGATAAGACCGCGGTTCCTTAGCCTGCGCTATAGCCCCGTTATTGTCACAATACAATGGAACGGGCTCAGCTGCTAACGGAACTACTCGTAATCCAATTAGGAATTTTCTGATCCAAACTGCCTATTTTTCTGCTTCAGCTACAGCAATATACTCCGCTTCTATTGTTGAATCGGTAACAGTCTATTGCTTGGAAGATTTCCAGCTTACTGCTCCGTTATTCAAACAAAATATATACCCGGATTGCCACTTGCAGTCGTTTTTATCGGTTTGGAAACTTGCATCGGTAAACCCAGTTACCTCAAGTTCTCCATCTCCATAGATTAAGAAAGCATCCTTAGTTCATCTAAGATACTTTAGGATATTCTTAACCGCCATCCAGTGACTATCACCTGGATCAGCCTGATAGCGACTACACATGCTCAAAGCATACAAGACATCAGGTCGCTTACATATCATGCATACATGATCGATCCGACTGCTGAGGCGAACGATATCCGACTCATGGTGTCTCTCTCATCTTGAGTTTTAGGACACATGTCCTTAGATAGAGTGACGCCATGTGACACTGGCAACAATCCCCTCTTGGACTGATCCATATTGAATCTCTTCAACACTTTGTCAATGTACGTGCTCTGGGAGAGTCGAAGCAGCTTTCTAGATCTATCTCGGTAGATCTTTATTCCTAGAATAAAGGCTGCTTCTCCCAGATCCTTCATGGAGAATTTTAATGAAAGCCAAGCTTTCACCGATGTTAACATGGGAATGTCATTGCCAATAAGCAATACATCATCAACGTAAATGATAATGAATGTCAGTGCGCTCCGACTAACCTTCTTATATACACAAGGATCATCCTCGTTTTGAACGAAATCATATTCTTTTATGATCTCATCAAATCGTTGGTTCCAAGAACGTGATGCTTGCTTCAATCCATAAATGGATCGATCTTATAAACCTTGTTTGCAAGTCTTGGTACGACAAAACTGTCAGGCTGTTGCATATAAACATCCTCCAAAAGGTTTCCGTTAAGGAAAGCGGTTTTTACGTCCATCTGCCATATCTCGTAATCGAAATATGCAACAATAACAAGCATTATCCGAATGGATTTAATCATGGCAACATGTGAAAAAGTTTCATCGTAATCGACACTATATCATTGACGATACCCTTTCGCTACAAGCCTAGCTTTGTACGTTTGTATGTTTCCATCCATGTCGGTCTTCCTCTTGGAGACCCATTTGCAACCAATAGGCTTAACGCCTTCTGGTGCATCAACCAGTGTCCAAAATTGGTTGGTATACATGGAATCCATTTCGGAATTCATGGCATCTTGCCATAAACCGGAGTCGATACCTTGTATCGCTTCCTCATACGTAGCTGGTTCGTCTTCCTCAATAAGATTAATATCTACATAAGGTGAGATCAGAAACCCATACCTCTCAGGTTGTTTTCTGACTCTCTCCGACCTACGCGGTCCTTGTGTATTCGAAGATTGTGGTACAGTCTCATCCCTGATGGACTATTCATGTTCCGTTAAGGATTCTGTGCCAGTAACAGTATCACTCCGATTTTCATCGAGTTCTACTTTCCTCCCACTTATCACTTCATTTAGGAATTCCTTCTCAAGGAAACCCACATGTAGAGCAACAAATACTTTGTTCTCTTGTGGGTGATAGAAGTAATATCCTTTGGTTTCCCTAGGATATCCTACAAATAGACATTTATCCGATTTGGGTTCTAGTTTGGTACCTTCCAAATGTTCGACGTATGCCCAGCAACCCCAAATCATCAGGAATGAGAAACCCGGTTTCTTTCCTGTCCATATTTCATACGGAGTCTGTTGAACAGACTTTGACGGAACCTTATTCAAAATAAGTATTGCACTGTTCAATGCATATCCCCAGAAGGAAATAGGTAGCTCTGTGCGACTCATCATAGACCTTACCATGTCTAACAAAGTTCGGTTTCTCTGTTCGGACACACCATTTAATTGCGGTGTTCCAGGAGGAGTCCATTGTGAAAGAATACCATATTCTTTCAAGTAATCAAGAAACTCATTGCTTAAGTATTCGCCACCACGGTCTGACAAAAATGGCTTAATACTTTTGCCGGTCTGTTTTTCAACTTCGTGTCGAAACTCTTTGAATTTCTCAAAGGTTTCCGATGATGGACAATTATGACCCATAGCGTCACTATTTGTACAGATCATTGTGTTGTTGTACAAATTAACTATATGACAAAAGAGATTGTACTCTTATCATTTGTGATTAGATCACCTAGATGTATAAATGATGAGAGGTCCATATGATTTGTTCCTGGACAGAGAATGATATGAGACAGTATCAGTTCACGAAGGATAAATCATTAAATATCCCTAGTCAGAGTATTATCGAGATTGGACATCGATAAATACGTAAAAGACTAGTATTACACTTGTGAGTGTTGTGAGGGCACAACGGCATAGTTCTCATATGTTTGGGTATAGGATACTCATGCAAGTGTAATACAAGGTTGTGATTTACCGATGGTACGAGAAATAGCTTCGCTTTGGATTAGACCCCCTCGGAATTCCATTGGTAGTATGACTATGTGTCTATGGAAGTCCGAAATCAGGGTATGTGTATTTGGTCTTAACCTGAGACTTGCACCGCTAATACATACGACAGTTAATATACTTTGGTTGAGGTCGTCCAGGGATTTAACCGGTTCTGTGTACGCCAATGCTGGGTATATTGAGAATCGTAGTGTGTTGGGTGTGATGTCAAGACGGAAGTGTCACTCCAGTCATATGGAGATCATGGTCACGTAGGATACGGTACTGGTTCTTTTAAGTACTGCAGTCATCGGGATAATATGACTAGGTCATAGTTATCCGATATAGAGACTAGTTACCAGACATCCGACATGTGCTTCGTACGGGGCAGACACAATTCCAGCCCCAGGCCTAGCACGTGATCATCAGATACTGGATCGAAATACGCAATACCACGTATACTACGCCTGATATAGATCGCTTATTCCTGTAAGCATGTTTCTGGAGAATTGGGTAGGCATGGCGCTTTGCTAGAAGCCAACCTTGTCTTGTGAATCGGTGTAAATGTAGTAGGAGGTACTTACGTGTTCGGATAGTCCAACGACCCGATTTACTGCCAACATATCTGGAGATCTCATGGGTCGCTCCCCGAAGATTCACCGATGACGTATGACTCGCACTTTAATTAATTTGGGATTAATTTAATGAGAGAGAAAATAATCTGGGATTAATAGCGGAGATATTTTATCTGGGATAAAATATCAATTAAAGAGAGAGAACGATTAATTTGGAATTAATCGGTAAAATAATATATTTGATATATTATACGAAATTTGATTTCGACCCAGAATTAAAATTAGATTTTAATTCGGGAGAACGAATTAGTTTAGAATTAATTCGTTAGCGACTTGAATAATGATTTCGCTAGACGTAATCCTTTAATTACGACGCAACAGATAATTCGTTAATTTGGAATTAGCGAACCCGAGCCCGGGATTATTTGCGAGCGCATTCGCATTTCGAATTCGAGTGCGGCACGCAAGTCAAATCAAGCGTCAAATCGCAAGTCACATCAATCGTCAAATCACATGTCACTTTGAGTGATGTGACATTTGATAGATTGATGTGAGTTGATGTGAGATGAAAGAAATCATTTAATGCTTGCTTTTTGAAATTGAAAAAGGTAAATGGTTTATTAATTTTTTGGAAAATATAAATAAACCTTTTACATTTTTTCTTTTGCCACTCTCTCTCCTGCTTCACGGTTTTTAGGTTTTTGGAGCCAAAAATTGTTCTTCTTCTCTCTCGGTCTTGAACGCCTCTTCTCCTCTGTTTTGCTTCTGGTTTGACCGAAAATGAAGTCAAGAAAGGAGTGATTTTGTTGCAAGATCCAAGTGCTAGCACACTCTAGGAGGCATACCAAGGTGATAGGGAAGTGAGTTCATGAGCATGGAAGTTTATCACAAAGCTTGGAGCTTCAAAGGACATCCATGGCCGATTCTTGGAGGAGGAACACCACCCACACCGAGCAGTCCACTGCCATTGCTGAGCTTCACCTTTTGGAGGAGGGTAGTGCGTTTTTTATTCATCACCAAATGCATCTCAACCGATCAATGTGAGTTTTTCCGCACCTCCTTTGGTTGTATTCATACTTGTTTCATGCTTTATTTATGATCTTGGGACTTGATTGAAACCCAACAATTGTATCTTGAGCCATTTGAGCATGAAACGAAAATTAGGGTTCTTAACTAAATTTGGGGCTTTTTGATTTAAGCTTGTTTTTGACAAATTGTTTGTTTAATATGCTTGTATAAGGATAACTTAGAGTTATATGTAATCAATTTGATGAAAGATTAATTGGATTAATTTTCCCCAATTTGTTATGCTTGGCCGAAAATGGAGGCTCCCTAATTGTCTTGGAATTTTGATTTTTTTATCATTGGATGTGTTAGAAATCATTAGGGGATATTGATTTTATGTTTGATTGGGTTCAATTGGATTGAATTTGATTTGGGCATATTTTTTCCCCTTTGGCTGAGACTTTAGCATGTGTTAATTGGGTTTGATTTTGATCAAATTATGTTGGACATGATTCATTGATGATAAGCATGATTAATTGGACAAATTTGGTGTTTTGGAAATATTGATTTGGGTAATTAAAAATGCTATACACTTTAGTTTAATTAAATTGTAAAAATTGGATTTTGTAATTTAATTAAATTGGGCCTTAAATTGGATTTGGGCTTTTAAAGTTGTTATTGGGCTTGTTGGGCTTTGTTGTAACAAATTTGGGTTTAGGCAAAATTGGTTGGATCCAATTAGGCCCAAAACCGCATCCAAAAGGGCCCAAATGCGACTAATGAACCTTTAATGTTTAATTGGGCCTAATGGGCCTAAATTAATTTCTGGGCTTATGGGGTAACTCCCGGATTGGATTTTGGTTATTCGGTTTGACCCGAGTTGACCAAAAGTCCACGCCTTGAAGAAATTAATTAAAAGCTCATTGGACTTTAATTAAATTAATATTGGATATTAATTGGGCTTTGAGACCCGTAACGATTAAATTCGGAATTTAAGTCGTAAATGTTTATTTTATAAAAGTGTAATATTTAATTTGGAATTAAATAGTGAATTAGAATTAAATGCGTATTAAATTGGATTAATTATGTAATCTAATTTAATTCAAGAAATCGTACTTGGAGTACGTGTTCGCAAAACGAGTTTGACTCGAACAAAATCAAATCGTTGTTTGAACATTGGATGATCACTAATTATCAGATTAATTAATTTGATTAGATTGATTGATAACACGCTTGTGTGAATACATGGTTGCGATGCATGAATAATGTATATCAGATGGATATTAGTCGGGTGGGGAAATTTTGGAAATTATAATAAATTTGATTTATTAATTGGACCTGCGAGTCCAGCATTATCTCCTATTTCTTTGTATTCTCTTCTCACATATTCCCCTCAATGTAAATGAGGTTTCTTTAGAAGTGTAGTGTAACGGGTAGAAGTAAATACATGTGCTAGTTGGAGAGAGAAAAAGAGATATTTGATCTAGGATCAATGTAAAGTATCCATCCGCATATCATTATTACTTTTACATACGCGCTTTATTATGTGTTTAGAATGCATGCTTAAGGGTGTATGATGATGAGACCTTAACAAAGATAATAAATTGGTTGCCAATTTGCACGGGAAAAACCCTCGCTCAATATTAAGCGTTTTTCCTTCCATTGAGTGATTCTCACTCAAGATCCTAGACGGCATTGGTTTGTTGGCCAAAGTCAAGGCCTTTGTCTGTCAAAGATGTGTTTGAATCACGAAGGCTTTGTTACATGTCAGTGTCATGTCCAAGTTGTGGTTTGTTGGCCAAAGTCAAGACCACTTCTTGTCCATCGACATTGATTACGAAGCTTTCTATGGTCAATGGTGTTGGATAATATGACCATAGCGTCACTATTTGCACAGATCATTGTGTTGTTGTAGCAAATTAACTATGTAATAAGGAAATTGCACTCTCATCATTTGTGATTAGATCACCATAGATATATAAATGAAGAGAGGTCCCTATGATTAGTTCCTGGATTGAGATGATATGAGACAGTATCAGTCCACGAAGGATTAATCATTAAATATCCCTAGCCGTAGTATTATCGAGACTGGACATCGATAATGCGGAATAGGCTAGTATTGCACTTGTGTGCGTTGTGAGGGCACAACGACATAGTTCTCATATATATAAGTATTGGATACTTATGCAAGTGCGATAGGAGGTCGTGTTTCACCGATGGTACGGAAAACAGCTTCGCTCTGGATAGACCCCGCGGAATCCCATTGGTAGTATGTCTGCGTGTCTATGGGAGGCCGCATCAGGGTAGGTGTATATGATCTTAACCTGAGACTTGCATCGCTAGTACTTGCGAAAATCGGTAAACTTTGGTTTTGGTGGTTGGGGGACCTAAACTGGTTATGTGTTCACCTCTTCTGGGTTTATCAGGAATCGTAGTGTACTGGGTGTGATGTCAAGATGGAAGTGTCACTTCAGACATATGGAGTTGATGATCGCGCAGGATACAAAACTAGTGCTCTATAAAAGGTTGCAACCGTCGGGACAATATGACTAGGTCAGGATTGCCCGATTCACAGAGACTAGTTGCTTGATGTCCGATATATGTTTCGTACGGGGCAGACACATTTCCAGCCCCAGGCCTAACATGTGATCGTCCGATACTGGATCGATATACGCAATACAATACATTAGTATACTACGCTTGATACAGATCTTTGATATTCTTAAATGGATATGTCCGGAGAATTGGGTAGACTTGGTGCTTTGCTAGGAGTCGACCTTGTCTCGTAAATCGGTAGAACGTAGTACTTGGTACGTACGTGATTCGGATACTCCGACGACCGTATTTACTGCCAACGTATCCGAAGATCTCATGGGTCGCTTCCCGATAATCCACCGATGACGCACAACTCGCACTCTTGAATAATCTGGGATTATATAGAAGAGAGAGAAAATTAATCTAGGATTAATTACGGAGATATTTTAGCTAGGATAAGATATCGTCTAAAGAGAGATAACGATTAATTTGGAATTAATCGGTAAATTAATATATTCGATATATTAAACGAAATTAGATTTCGACGCGGAATTAAAATTAGATTTTAATTCGGGCGAACGAATTAATTTTGAATTAATTCGTTAGTGATCTGAATAGTAATTTCGCTAGGCGAAATTAATTAATTCTCGTCGCGACGGAAATGCGTTAATTCGGAATTAGCGAAACCGAGCCCGAAAGTGTTTGCGGACACATTCGTATTTTGAAACGAGTGGTATCCGCAAATCACATCGCAATATCTCATCACTTGACACGAATAGATGATGGATGTATCTAGTCACCTTTATGGGATGATACATTGTCTCCATTTTCAATGTGTGATGATGATGAATTTTTGGAGGGAAATGCTTTTCACGGTTATTGAAGAGTTTTTATCTAAAAATTCATTTTTGGTTAATGATATACATCATTGCTTCTCTCTTTCTCACTTACGTTTTTGTAGAAACAAAAATGAAAAGAGAAGTTAACCTTTTATCTCTCTCAAATTCTCTCTTCTCTCACGCAAAACAGAAGCTTTGCTCACTGGTTTTGAACCAGTTCAGGCGTGAGTTTTAGGGAAGCTAGAGTGGGTTTTCATGGTGAAAATTCAAGTGCTAGCACACTTACAAGTCTTGCGAAGGTGGTAGGGAGGTTCACCCATGAGCCGGGATCCATCCGACGAATCTAGGAACTCATTTTCGCAGCTCAAATACTGAAGACAGAAGACAGTGGACTGCATGCAGTGGGTGTCCATGGCAGTGCGTTTTTTGGCTTCAATGGTCTTCAAATCAACTCAACCAACCAATGTAAGTATTCCGCTATCTTCTTTGGTGTATTCATGCACGATTTTCATTGCTTGTTTGATCTTGGGACCTTAATAAAAACCAACAAATGGGTCGCGCTTGACTGGGATCACTAAGTTTGTTGTGCCAAAGCCAAGGCTTAGTTGATTCAGAAGAAAAAGGTTAGGTAATACATTGGATGTATTGACATATATAAGATATATGTTTCGGACTTGGATGTCCCCCTACCGGATCTAGGAATTGGATTGGATCCAATCGATCTTAGAGATCTACCTGGTTAATTATCATACAATTTGTTGGCCAAAGTCAAGATTGTGTGATATTTAACGGGATCCTAGCCAACTAGGAAACACGGTTTCCCGAGTACTTGACAGAGGGTTAGAGGCTCGCCGAAAAATAGTGGGAGGCAAGAATTGAATTTGCAATATTCGTTCAATTACTCGCCATACGCGCTCAATCAAAAATATTTCGTCATATCAATTAAATGTTAGCTGGACTAATATTTAAATTGTTGTTTTATAAACAGTTTGACTGTATTATAGTTGATTATATAATTGGATTATAGTAATCAATATATTTGAATTAATTAATTTCGATTTACAGTTGATTTTATAATTGGATTATAGTAATCAATTTAATTGAGGTTAATTAATTTAAATTATATTTGATTGTATAGTTGGACTATAATAATCAATATAATACATAGTACCACAAATCGTTGATTAAATAGTTGGACTATTAGAATCAAGATAAAATGAAAGATTAGCATTTAAAACATCATCCTAGGGAAAATGTATTTAAATGACTTAATTTTTCTAATTGGGAATAATATTTCAGGATGGTCCTGGAAATATAATAAGTTAGTTTATTTGATAAAATAACAAAATAGGCCTAAGTCTGGAGTTAAGCAAATAAGTGGAACATGATATTTGGAATATTCATGTAATGATAACTTTAATGCTTAATCCATTATACTTGTCATATAGACTCCTTAATTTCTTTATCAGAACTAAGGATTAGATTCTTAAAGTATGATATTGAAATTGAAGGATCTTCATAAATCTATACTTAGATTTTAGAAGTAAATAAATTGCAATAGTAAACTCTTGGAGGGTTAATGACTATTCTCAAGGAGAAAAGTCAAACTTTGCAATTAGGCAAGTAGCGCAAGGCGCACCTTACTTCGATTTTCCAGAATGCCAAGGCTTGGCCAAAGGCTTCTGGAGTGTGGACAAATGGCAAAGGCAAAATCATTATAGTATTCTAGGAAGATAAGAGGACATATCCCAAGAAGGAATTGAAGACGAGCAAGGCTCTGACTTCAAATATGTTTGTCATAATTATGTTCACTACTAGTATTAAAATTAGATTTAAATACTTAGTGTGGTACATAAATATGTATTGATGTTTAGAATCTGTTTTGAACAGGATACTGACTTCAATAGAGATTAATCTGCGAATCGGAAACGGGACGAAAGTCGCTGTTTTGACCGTAGATACCTAAGTTTAGGAACTACCCTTTGGTATGTACGTAAATTAAGAAACTGTTATAATGTAACTAGTTTGACTAGGAACATTATCTTTATATCAGTGTTTAATCCGTTGCGGATTGAACCTTTATATTTTAGAAAACTAAAATGTTTTATTATATAAAGATGATATTGAGATAACACATTAGATGTGAATAACAGAATTTATATTTTGAATATAAATTAAATCTCAAATATATAACATGACAAACAAATAGCTCAACTAATTTGATCAGGAGAAACTTAATAGTGGCAATGTTGTCTGGGACACATTAAACAAGAATCGTATATCAGCACTTTTGAAAGAACGGGTACTAGGACTGATTTGATTCTAATCAAATAAAGTCTACGAATCTAGTTTATTGGGCAAAGTGCCTAAAATACTATTTACTTGGTAAAAGTGTAAATGCCACCGATCTGATAGCCCTAGTTCATAGTGAAGCAAGTGGGCCCATGTCTAGCTGGGCTAGAGGTGGATATGAATATTTCGTAACCTATACGTATGTGGCATTGCGTTATGGTTATGTGTTTCTTTTGAAGAACACAAATCAGAAACTTTTACAGTTTTGACACGAAATAGACATACAGATCGGCTACAATATTATTTCTTCACGGTAAGACCGTGGTGAAAAATACTCAAGCAATAAGTTTCTAAAATACTTGAAAGAGTAAAGTATTCTTTCAAAAGAGGACTCCTCCCGGAACACGTCAATTTGACGGTGTGTCCGAACCGAGTAACTGAATTTTGTTAGACATGATTAGGTTAATTATAAGTCGCTCTGAGCTACCATTTCCTTCAACGTACTCGCATAAACAATGCAGAACTTATTTAGAATAAGGTTCCATTAAAATCTGTTTGACAGATAACATATTAGATATGAACGAGAAAGAAACCGGGTTTCACATTCCTGTTGAATTTGGGAATGCTAGGCATATGTTTGGATGATACAAAACTAAAACCCAAATTGGATAAGTGCCAAATGTAGGTTATCCTAGGGAAACCATAAGTATTGTACTTATACATCTCACCTGAGAACAATTAGATTGTTGCTCACCATGCGGTTTTCTAAAGAGGAATACCGATATGCAGTGGTAAGTGGGAGGATGGTAAAACTCGATGAAAATCGGAGTAATACTATTCCAGGCACCGAATCCTAATGGAACACAAATAGTTCATCAATGATGTAACTATTACCATTAATCTTCGAATACACAAGAACCGCATAGTCGGAGAGAGTCAGAAAAGAACCTGGGTATGAGTTTCTGATCTCACCTTGTAAAGATGTTAATCTTTTGAGGTATACCAACTGACTACGTGTGGGGAAGTGATACAAGGTATCGACTCCCTATTATGGCAAAGTGCCATGAATCCGAAATGGATTCCATGTATATCAACAAGTTTGGATACTAGTTGATGTACCGCAAGGCATTGTGCCTACTGGTACTTTATAAGTCTTCAAGGAAGACATACATGGATGGCAACATACCAACGTGTAAAGCTAGGCTTTTAACGAAAAGGTATCGTTATCAACATTGTGTTGATTTCGATTCAACCTTTTACCTATTGCCACGGTAAATCCATTTGGATAATGCTTGCTAAAACTGCATGTTTCATTTATGAAATATGACAGCTGAACGGGAAAATCACTTTCCTGAAAAGGAAACCTTTTGGAGGGCGTTTATAACATCATGTCGGTTTTGTCGTACCAAAACTAGCAAACAAGGTTTGTAGGTTATTCGATCCATGTTTGGATTGAAGCAAGCATAGGTTATTGGAATTATCGTTTTGATGTAATCATAATAGTTTATGATTTAATTCAAAATGAAATGATTCTTGTGTATATAAGAAGGTTAGTGGGAGCGCACTGACAATGGCTGTCCTATAAATAATGATAATATGTCATTTCTTGGAAATGATATTCCCATAATAACAATCGGTGAAAGCTTGGCTTTCGATAAAACTCTCCGAGAAATCGTACATTGAAAAATGTACGCTACCTGGTGTCTCATACGCTATGAGCATATGATTCACAAACAGGCCAATCCGAGTGATAGTCACTGGATTAAAGTAAGAACATCCATTAGTTTCTTAGAGAACTAAGGATGTTGTCTTAGTCTATGGAGATGGAGAACTTGAAGTGACTGGGATCACTGTAGCAAGTTTCCTAACCGATAAAACGACTGAAAGTCGCAAACGGTACTATACAGTTTGAATAACGGTACAGTGAGCTGGAAATCTTCCAATCAAGATACTGTTACCGAATAAACAACAAATGCGGGTTATTGCGGCAGCTGAAGCAGCAATAGAAGCCTTCTGGGGTCGATAAAATCTAATTAGATTAGATATAGTTCTTTTAGCAGCTGAACTGGGCTTCAACACATGCTAAAGAATTAATGGTCTCATTAACGATCCAGATACATACTTCGATATTCATCTGATTCGTTCGAATCATACATCATGGCGATATGATGATCGAATAAATTACATCGGATGATAATCATGTAAATCCGCTGACGAAAAGCATTTCTCAGTAATTTGAGCCAACCGTACATAGTTCGGGTGTCAAGCACTCGAGTGACTGGCTATAGGCCAAGTGGGAGATTGTTGGACAATTATGACCCATAGCTTCACTATTTGTACAGATCATTGTGTTGTTGTACAAATTAACTATATGACAAAAGAGATTGCACTCTTATCATTTGTGATTAGATCACCTAGATGTATAAATGATGAGAGGTCCCTATGATTTGTTCCTGGACAGAGAATGATATGAGACAGTATCAGTCAACGAAGGATAAATCATTAAATATCCCTATTCAGAGTATTATCGAGATTGGACATCGATAAATACGTAAAAGACTAGTATTACACTTGTGCGTGTTGTGAGGGCACAACGACATAGTTCTCATATGTTTGGGTATAGAATACTCATGCAAGTGTAATAAGAGGTTGTGTTTTACTGATGGTACGGGAAACAGCTTCGCTCTGGATTAGACCCCCTCAGAATTCCATTGGTAGTATGACTATGTGTCTATGGAAGTCCGAAATCAGGGTAGGTGTATTTTGTCTTAACCTGAGACTTGCACCGCTAATACATACGACAATCAATATACTTTGGTTGAGGTCGTCCAGGGCTTTAACCGATTCTATGTACGCCAATGCTGGGTATATTGAGAATCGTAGTGTGTTGGGTGTGATGTCAAGACGGAAGTGTCACTCCAGTCATATGGAGATGATGGTCACGTAGGATACGGTACTGGTTCTCTTAAGTACTGCAGTCATCGGGATAATATGACTAGGTCATAGTTATCCGATATAGAGACAAGTTACCAGACATCCGACATGTGCTTCATACGGGGCAGACACAATTCCAGCCCCAGGCCTAGCACGTGATCATTAGATACTGGATCGAAATACGCAATACCACGTATACTACACCTGATATAGATCGCTTATTCCTGTAAGCATGTTTCTGGAGAATTGGGTAGGCATGGCGTTTTGCTAGAAGCCAACCTTGTCTTGTGAATCGGTGTAAACGTAGTACGAGGTATTTACGTGTTCGGATAGTCCGACGACCCGATTTATTGCCAACATATCCGGAGATCTCATGGGTCGCTCCCCGAAGATTCACCGATGACGTATGACTCGCACTTTAATTAATCTGGGGTTAATTTAATGAGAGAGAAAATTAATCTGGGATTAATAGCGGAGATATTTTATCTGGGATAAAATATCAATTAAAGAGAGAGAACGATTAATTTGGAATTAATCGGTAAAATAATATATTTGATATATTATACGAAATTGGATTTCGATGGGGAATTAAAATTAGATTTTAATTCGGGCGAACGAATTAATTTAGAATTAATTCGTTAGCGACGTGAATAGTGATTTCGCTAGGCGTAATCGTTTAATTACGACGCAACAGATAATTCGTTAATTTGGAATTAGCGAACCCAAGCCCGGGATTATTTGTGAGCGCATTCGCATTTCGAATTCGAGTGCGGCACGCAAGTCAAATCAAGTGTCAAATCGCAAGTCACATCAAGCGTCAAATCACATGTCACTTTGAGTGATGTGACATTTGATTGATTGATGTGAGTTGATGTGAGATGAAAGAAAGCATTTAATGCTTGCCTTTTGAAATTGAAAAAGGTAAATGGTTTATTAATTTTTTGGAAAATATAAATAAACCTTTTTATATTTTTTTCTCTTGCCACTCTCTCTCCTGCTTCACGGTTTTTAGGTTTTTGGAGCCAAAAATTGTTCTTCTTCTCTCTCGGTCTTGAACGCCTCTTCTCATCTGTTTTGCTTCTGGTTTGACCGAAAATGAAGACAAGAAAGGAGTGATTTTGTTGCAAGATCCAAGTGCTAGCACACTCGAGGAGGCATACCAAGGTGATAGGGAAGTGAGTTCATGAGCATGGAAGTTTATCACAAAGCTTGGAGCTTCAAAGGACATCCATGGCCGATTCTTGGAGTAGGAACACCACCCACACTGAGCAGTCCACTGCCATTGCCGAGCTTCACCTTTTGGAGGATGGTAGTGCGTTTTTTATTCATCACCAAATGCATCTCAACCGATCAATGTGAGTTTTTCCGCACCTCATTTGGTTGTATTCATACTTGTTTCATGCTTTATTTATGATCTTGGGACTTGATTGAAACCCAACATCCGACTTGTGTCTCATAAGATACACATAACCATAACGCAATGCATCATCCGTAAAGGTTACGAAGTATTCATATCCACCTCTAGCCTTGCTAGACATGAGCCCACAAATGTTACTATGAACAAGAGCTAACAGTTCGGTGGCACGTGCACCTTTACCGCTAAAAGGTGATTTTAGGAGTCTTGCCTAATAAACAAGATTCGCAGACGTCATATGGATTTGGATTAAATCCGTCCAAGTACCCACTCTTCGAAAGTGTGGATATGCGAGTCTTGTTAATGTGTCCCAGACTACAATGCCACATATAAGTTTCATCTTTGTTACTTACTTTAAGCCTTTTGTTTGTTACATTATATGTTTGAGATTGATTTATATTCAAAATATAAAGACCATTATTTGCATCAGCTGTGTAAATTTTTATATCATTTTTATACATAAAACACCTAGTGTTTCTAAATACAAAAGTATACCCGCATTGGGTTAACATAGATACATAAATTATATTCCTAGTCAAACTAGGTACAAAATAATAGTTTATAAGTTCAAGTACATGCCCCGAGGGAAGTTCCAACACATAAGTGCCCACAGCCAAAACGGCAACTCGAGTCTCATTTCCAACGCGGAGGTCAATCTCTCCTGCTAATCCGCAGATCCTGCACATCAGTACATATATGAGTTCCACAACCAGAATCAAAAATCCAATTTTTAAAACTAGAAGTAGACATGTTTTATTCTATAACAAACATACCTGAAGCCGGTGCCTTGCCCGCTTTGACTTCCTTCATGTGTGCCTTGTACTCACGACAGTCACGCTTCCAGTGACCCCGCTTTCCGCACTACAAGCATACATCTTGGGATTTGTCCTTGGGTTTCCCAGAACCCTTTGACGATTTGGCCTTGCCCTTCTTCTTATGCTTCTTCTTCTTAACACCTCCAGTCGCCTTGGGCCAAGCCCTTGGAGTCTGAGATGTTGAAGCATAGTGCGCCTCGCGCTTCTTGCCCTTAAGGAGCTCATTTTCTGC
This sequence comes from Zanthoxylum bungeanum, assembly GCA_019454045.1. Lineage (NCBI taxonomy): Eukaryota > Viridiplantae > Streptophyta > Magnoliopsida > Sapindales > Rutaceae > Zanthoxylum > Zanthoxylum bungeanum. The sequence continues at coordinate 66,037 of SKCR01027653.1, forward strand.
CTCACGCAAAGTGGACATCAACTCTCCAAGAGTCTGGTCTTGGTTCAACATGTTGTAGTTCATGATGAACCCACTCCAAGTGTCCGGGAGAGACTGTAGGATCAAATCCACTGAAGTCTCAGCCTCGAAGACTATGCCCATTTGTCCAAGCTGCTCAATGTCAGCAATCAAATGTGAGACATGGTGCTCAACAGACGTACCCTCTGATATGCGAGCGCGGAAGAGCTTCTTCTGCAACTCATATCTTTGCGATCTAAGGTTAGATCGGTGGAGATCATGCAACTTCGCCATCATCTCATAGGGATCCAACCCCTTGTTTTGACGACGGAATTGTAGAGTCATAGCGGCAAACATTACCGATTGAGCAGTCGCATTATCATCGCTATGAGTCTTCCAAAGCTCTAGCTCAAGCAACTGATCAGGTCGGGGCTTAGGCCCAAGAGGTCGCTCTATTGTGTAGAGTAACTTCTCGGATCCCAGAACAATTATGAGACTCATATCCCAGTCCTGAAACTTTATGCCATTAAAGACGTTGTCGCCCATGACAATATCCCTAATGCTTAACTTTCCAGTTATCTTAACCGCAATAGTCAAACTATTCGATTAAAGATGTATGGGTACAGTCTAACTGTTACAAGAAAAATAATGATATATTAGTTCAATTAATAAAATAATTGACGAAATAATTTGAAAGAGCGTAAAGCTAAGTATTTGAAAGAAATTGCAAATTCAATACTAGCCTCCCACTATTTTTCGGCGAGCCTCTAACCCTCTGTTGAGTACTCGGGAAACCTAGTTTCCTAGTGGCTAGGATCCCGTAAGATAACACACAACCTTGACTTTGGCCAACAAGCTGTATGATATTTAACTAGGTAGATCTCTAAGATCAATTGGATCTCATCCAATTCCTAGATCCGGTAGGTGGACCTCCAAGTCCGAAACATATATACATATATATGCCAATATATCCAATATATTTTCCTAACCTTTTTCCTCTGAATCAACTAAGCCTTGGCTTTGGCACAACAAGCTTAATGATTCCAGTTAAGCGGAACCCATTGACTTTGGAAAGCTTCATAATCGATGTCGATGGACAAGAAGTGATCTTGACTTTGGACAACAAATCACAACTTGGACAAGACACACGATATGCAACAAAGCCTTCATGATTCAAACACATCCGCGATGGATAAAGGTCTTGACTTTGGCCAACAAACCAGTGCCAATCTTGGATCTTGAGTAAGAATCACTCAATGGAAGGAAAACGCTTAATATTTTATTGAGGGTTTTTCACGTAAATTGGCAACCAATTTATTATCTTTGTTAGGTCTCATCATACACCCTTAAGCATGCATTCTAAAAACATAATAAGGCGCGAAAATAAATTAATAACGATATGCGGATGATATCTCACAGATTGTTCCTAGAACAAATCACTCCATTTCCTCTCCCCGGCTCACTATTCTTACTTCTACCCAAGTATATAATACAATTAAAGAAACCTCATTAACATTGAGGGGAATTAGGTGAGAAGAGAATTACAAAGAATCAAGAGAGATAAGGCTGGACACGCAGGTCCAATTTAATAAATTCTAAATTTACAACAATTTCCAAAATTGCCCTTTCCCTTCTAATAGCCATATGATATACGTTATTCATTCAACACATCCATGTATTCACACAAAGCATGTTATTCAATCAATCTAATCCAATTAATTAATCTTGAATAAGTGATCATCCAATGTTCAAACAACGATTTGATTTTGCGCGAGTCCAACTCGTTTGAGAATAAGTACTCAAAGTACGAATTCTTGAATTATATCGAACTACAATTTAAATCTAATTTAATTCGTATTCAATACTAATTCCATATTTAATTCTAAATTGAATAACTACACTTTTAATGCGCTTTAACGACGTAGATTCCAAATCTAATCTTAATGGGTCTCAAAGCCCAATTAACATCCAATGTCGTTTAATTAAAGTCCAATGGGCTTTCAATTGATTTCATAAGGCATGGACTTTGGTCAATATGGGTCAAACCCAAATGCCAAAGCCCAATTAAGGAATCACCATTATTTGCCAAGAAACCAATTTAGGCCCATTAGGCCCAATTAAACATTTAAAGCCCATCTGTTATATTTGGACTTAATGGAATGATTTAGGCCCGATTTGGATCCAATCCAATTGACCCAAACCAATTGGCCCAACCAAGTCCATAAGGCCCAAATACAACATATAAAAGCTCAATTCCAAATTTAGCCCAATTATTAAAATTAAATTTTCCAAAATTCATAATTTAATAAATCAAAGTGTTTAACCATGATTATCTTTTAAATTAACATTTCCAAAATACTAATCTAATCCATTAATCATGCTTATCATCATCAACACAATGTCCAACATTATTGAATTAAAAAATCATCTCATTACATGCTCAATAGCTCACGGTATCATAGGGGTTTTTAATTCGATTTCGTTTTCAATCCGATTGAATTACAAATCAATATTTCCCAAGTCTTTAATCTCATCCAACGATCAAAAGAACAAAAAATACCATGACTTAGGGTTTCATCATGCATTCAGCCAAGCCATTAATTTTGGGAAAAAAAATCCAATTCATTTTTCATGAAATTGATCATGCATAACACTATGTTATTATCATTCAAGCATACTCAATCAATCAATTTTATCAAATCATGCTCAAATCATTTTTATCCAAATTTTAGCATAAGAACCCTAACATTTTTCATGCTCAAATTAGGCTCAATGATACCATTGTTGGTTTCTAAAGTTGTCCAAGATCATTCAAGCATAAAAAATATGTGAATACAATAAAGAAGTATGGCGGAATCATACTTACAATGAGCAGTTTATGGATGCGTGAAGTTCAAAAATTTTTCCTCCTTGTCCTTGAAGGTCACGGCCAAGCTCCAATTGTTGTTGAAGATGAACTTTGATCTTTAAGCTCCAAGCTTCAATGGTGATTCCAAGCTCCAAGGTTGGTTTCCCTATCACCTTTGATGATCCTTTAGAGTGCTAACTCTTGGTAATTTTTGCAACAAAAATCACCTTCTTCCTCCTTGTGTATTCGGCCAAGAAAAAGAAAAATGGGAGAGTAAATTTTTCTTCAAAGTGGCGTGAATGTTAGAGAGTGGAGTGAGTGTGTTGACTTGTTAAATTTGATTTCAAAAATCAAATAAATGATTTACCAAAGTTTTGGTAAAAGTCTTACACAAGCCATCAAGTTTGAGTATTAAACACTCCACCATCATTCCATCACCTAAAACCATCACCAAAAAGGTAAAAGGTTGACAAGTGATGTGACATGATGTGACTTGTGGGCCACACTTGATTCAAAATGCGAGTGGGCCCGCAAACACTCCCGGGCTCGGGTTCGCTAATTCCGAATTAACGAACTTTTCTGTTGCTACGTAATTAAATCAAATTTAATTAAATAATAATGCCAAGCAAAATTACTATTCACGTCGCTAGCGAATTAATTCTAAATTAATTCGTTTGCCCGAATTAAAATCTAATTTTAATTCCGTGTCGAAATCTAATTTCGTTTAATATATCGAATATATTACTTTATCGATTAATTCCAAATTAATCGCTCTCTCTCTTCAAATAGTATTTTATCATAGATAAAATCTCTCCGTAATTAATCCCAGATTAATTAAGTTCGAATCATTCGTCATCGGTGAAACTTCGGGAAGCGACCCAAGAGATCCCTGGATATGTTGGCAGTAAATTTGGTCGTCGGACTATCCGAACTCGTACGTACCTCGTACTATGTTTTTACGAGACATGGTTGGCTTCTAGCAAAACACCGTGCCTACCCAATTCTCCAGAAATATTCTTAATGGAATATATAATCTGTATTATGCGTAGTATACGTAGTATTGCGTATTGCGATCTAGTATCGGATGTCACATGCAAGGCCTGGGGCTGGTTAAGTGCCTGCCCCGTGCGAAGCATATATCGGATTACAAGCAACTAGTCTCTTTAATCGGATAATCATGACCAAGTCATACTATCCCGATGGTTGCAACCATTTAGAGTACCAGTTCTGTATCCCTGCGTGATCATCATCTCCATATGACTGAAGTGATACTTCCATCTTGACATCACACCCAATACACTACGATTCTCAATAAACCTAGAAGAGGCATACACAGAACCTGTTAAAGTCCTGGACGACCAAAACCAAAGCGTATTTATTTTCGCAAGTACTAGCGATGTAAGTCTCAGGTTAAGACAAAATACACCTACCCTGATGCAGACTCCCATAGACACATAGTCATACTACCATGGGATTCCGCGGGGTCTATCCAAAGCGAAGCGGTTTCCGTACCATCAGTAAACACAACCTCTTGTCACACTTGCATAGGTATCCAATACTTAAATATATGAGAACTATGCCGTTACGCTTCCATAACACGCACAAGTGCAATACTAGTCTATTTCGCATTATCAATGTCAAGTCTCGATAATACTACGACTAGGGATATTTAATGATTAAACCTTTATGGATTGATACTGTCTCGTATCTTATAATCCGGAACTAATCATATGGACTTTTATCATTTATATATTTAAATAATCAAATTACAAAATGATAAAATGCAATTTCATTGCTACATAATTAATTTGTACAAAAACCACAATGTCTTTTATAAATAGTGGCGCTATGGGTCATAATTGTCTAACAATCCCCGCTTAAATAAGGCAGTAAAGTGACATGTATTGGATGCATGTGTTGGGGTCAAATCAGGGAGGCGCAGCGGAAGAAGCGTTGTTCGGGCGAAATCATAGTTTAAAATTTTAAACTTACAAATAAATTATTCAATATCAAATATTAATAATTCATTCATATTTCACCTAAACATATTTATTCGATATCATATAATGACATAAATAATAAAGAAACATCGCGAAACATTTACGAAAATGTTTTTCCGCAAAATAGTATAAAACGCGTTTCCAGCCGATCCGACCGACCAATGCTCATGGGGACTGCCCAGGTCAGCCCTAAAAATATTAGATAGTTCGTGGGTTGCCCGAACAGTGCCCAGTTCACTGTTTGGGCAGCCGTTACCCAGTAACACTGTTTTTCGCCGTTTTCACGTATTTTCACTCCGAAATAATTTCCGATAAATATTTTTCTTGGGCAATTAAAATAAACCAATTTATTCTAATTTCTAAATAAATAAAAACTGAATTTTTATCTGAAAAATCAGATTTATCATTAATTGCTATGAGACCCATAAACTTTGCAAATGAATCATTTTGGTCCTTAAATATTCAAATACATATTTAATTGATTCCAAATCAATCCCAAAATATTTATACAATTTGAAACATAATCCAGAAACTTTTTCAGAATTTCGAAACTGCCCAGTAATTTTCCAGAATTACCAAAACAGCCCAGATTTTCTATTAATTATAATTTGACCCAATTTGTTCAAAACACATCAAGATCAAATCCAATCAATCCCAAATTTAACATACATCAAATATACATCAAATTATATCATATATATGAAAAGCCCCAAATGTGAATGGGTTAAGAACCCTAATTTCATAAATTACTCAAATTGGACAATTTACATTAAATTGACAAAATTCAACACTTTAATCCATCCAATACCACACCAATCAAGTCTCACCATCATGAAACAACTCAAGAACAATTCTAGATATTTATGAATGGCTAAACAACTCTAGAATGGAAACTTTAATTTCAAATTAATTTATTAAGCCTAATTACACTAATAAGCTTTATAAATCAATTATACATGCTAATTACATCCAACAAGCTTTAAACAAATTTAATCACAAACTAAAAGAGTAGAGACATCAACTTAGCAACACAATTGAAGCTAAGATTAATTGAAACAATTTTCATGTTGAAGGAAGTTGAGGAATACTTACCAATTTTCCAAAAATACTTAAGTTTCCTTTTGTTTTTCCCTTCAAAAATGCTCTTAACTCCTTTTGCAATTTTTGTTTCAAACTTGCTTCAATTTGCGTGAGTTTTTTTTTGTTCTCTGGAAACTCATCACACAAAAATTAAAAACAAAACAAATTTTGCTCTTTGGTTTTGTATATGGCCGATTATTACACTAAATAAAAGTAACAATTACTTTAATTTTTTGTAACAATTCTATTAGTCCACATTTTGATTTAATAAAGTAACTTTTATCTTTAATAAAGTGATCAAACAAATGGACCAATGGAATCATGCCATTATAAAGCATAAATCATTAATTTAAGATATTTGTAATATTAATTAATTAATTATTTAACAATTAAATAATTAAATAATAAATATAAATATCTCAAATATATGTATTATATTTACATTAAATATCTCAAATACATATATTAATGATATATGTCAAAAATCACAATTTGATATTTAATTAATGTGTATTTAATAATATCAAATATTAAATACAAATATGCATTAATTCGGGAAAGACGATCATGTCCCGATTGCATGTATTTTTCGTTTAACCATTAAACGAGTTATAAAATAATCAGTATTATTCATAACAGTTGTCCTAGTGCTCTACGAGTATATCTCATTAGTGAGACTCTCTAGATCCAGGCACATCCGTCACTAAATCCAATTTCGTGTCCATAATTCACCCATCCGTAAATTATGACGACCACAGATAAACTCACTAAATCATACAGGTCGAGGTCACTACATACGTATAATCCCTCCGTCACAGGTATCCGGATTATCCCAGAGATATAGCTATAAACGTCAAATCTCTATAGGAATAATCTCGTCGACGTATCAATTAGCAATTTCTAAATAACATTTGGAACTCATTTCCGAAGTATACTATGGCCATAGATGTAACATATTGCTAATCATATAATGGACTACCTATGCCCTGTACACAGGACTGACGGATCCTATCTTGATACACACAGGATATCATGAGCATGAGTCCATACCCAACAAACAGGCGGAGGTCTGATCTTAATAGATCGGTGACATGACTGCCATCTAAGTGTGGAAGATAACTCATATATCCACAGTGGTATCTCAAGTCAAAGAATCACTATGCTACTCAACCCGAGAAGATTTCTATTGACGTTGGTGTACCATCTATTAGGAAATCTTCGGTGAGTCGTTCAATGTTTATCAAATAAACACCTACACGTCTATACGAGTCACTCAAGACCCATGGTTCATTGGGATAAACCATCGGAACTATTCCAATATACGACATGTACTGGTCTTAACGAATTTTACTAACCGACCCGTGTCAGTAAATCTTAACCAGGAACTTAATTTGAGGATAAACAACTTATAGTGACACTTCCCAATGTCAATTACAGACTATGTTGTAAATCCTGGGGTCTTTGTCTAATATATATACATATCACTAAACCAGATTTTGTTTCAATCTAATCAAAATTAGATCGAATACCTATATAAAATATTATAGGTGCTACCATTTAAATTAGTAATATTTTGGAAAAAAAGGTATTGCTCGTATTCATGAATCAGACACAAATACGATCCGGATTGGCGCTCAGAGCACCAACCCTAACAACATGTTTCTTGGTCCGTCTTGTCAATACGGTTTATAGGTATCTTTCTATGACTGCATCCGAGAAAGTGCCAAAGCAGTGAGGTGTAGTTGATAGAATTTGATCCATGCTGGATGTATATTTGATACTAGACAAATTCAAGTGAAAGTGGAAATCCTGACCGTGCCAAAGCTGTCAGGACTACATCGGTAGCTTGAGTTTGTCATTGGCAAGTGAAGCCTTGATACGCCTCTTTGTGAATGTGCCAAAGCTGTCATAACGAGAAATGGTCAGGACCAAAATCTGGAGTCACAGTGAGTGTGATTGACAATGAGTTGTCTACCTAATGATTATACGTGGGCGAGATCGTGCAAAGTTGTGAGTCAAAATATATTCATGGGGTCCACCTCTCATTATGGAATTTAATTTAATTATTGAATTCCAGTTTCTGTTGAGGATTACGGTATTATGTAAAGTACTGGGAGACACTGCTAGGTTAAAAATCCATAACTGAAGTAGTGTGTATTTTTTATGGAAATTACTGCTTCTGTTTTCCTTTATTCTATATTGTTAATAGAATTATACTTCTAATCCACTGTATGCATATTATTTGAATATGTTTTCTGACTTCACTTATGGTTGCCTATTTCTGGAATAGGTTCTAGAATATTAGTAGACTTAGATATTGTTAGATTAGTCTAAACCATCGGGAACAGTTGTTCCAATTTTCTTGAAAATCAAGATGGTTAGTGACTTAGTTACTAAGTCATGATAAGTAATCTAAATAGATATATGTTTTATGATATAATTGTATAGAGAGAATATTGTCTTGTGCGGTAAGAATTGATGTGAATTAATTCATATCTCGAGATTCTTGTCTGCATTAAGAAAACTCCATTAAGTATTTTGTTTATCTTATAATGATGTTTCTTGAATTTAGTGACTTTTAGAAGTCACGTGTTTGACACAGTTTGTTAATCAATTATTTGTAATTGTTGTGAATAATTAAAGGCAAATTATAGAGCTTAAGAAAGAAGATGTGTATATTTGTGTATAGAGAATATCGATTCTCACAATACGACAATTGTAGGTATTGGATACCAGATCTCTCATTTAGTTATTTAAAATAATGTTTAATGATTGTTTTGATATTTGATGTCAGAACTTGCGACTATTGGATAGTTACTTGTTCTTTATAAACAATTGTTACATATTTTAATATGACTAGTATTGTCATTGATGAAGAGATAAACATTAAGAAAAATATTCGATTAACTATATAACTTAGAACAGTGCTTTATGAGATTTTATCACATAAGCATTAGATGCTTATTCTGTACAGTAAATGATGGTCTAATACGAGATCACACCACATATCATTATCCATTTAATCAATATTATATTCAGAAATGTGATTAAATCTCATTTAACCAATGATCATCATTGGACCACAGATTTATTAAACTAATACATTGGATGTATGTAGTTTAATGAATTATAAATTACCTTGGATAGTTTTCTTTGCTTCGTAATTTAGTTAATGAATTGTCATGACTTAGTTACATGATTCTAAAAGAATATATATTGAACGTCTTGAATGGTTCGAGAACTTTCAATATGTTATGATGAAACGCCGATAGAATATTTTGAATGGTTTCTATTTGAAGTGTTGAAAACTATATTTTAAAATTCATCGTGAATCTTTGAATTGTTCAAGGATATTTGATATGATCAAACATATGAATTTATGGCATTAGTTCTATAGTTATTTAATAGATGCGATTCTTACTCAATATTATTCTTCTACGATTCCATCGTGATGGAATTGGTCAGTGGGAGAAATCGAATCTTATATGATTTGATTCATTTGGTATTGAGTGTTACCGAATTAGTTTCAATACTCTTAGGGTTATGCTCCAGTTACACTAATTCATCCTTTTAATTATTGTTCCATTAGTTTCTACACTTACGTATATGATATGTATAGGTAGAAAATTCGAATCTTGTTTGAGATTTGAATCTTTCTTTTGTATAATGGTTATATAGTTCAAATTACTTGCGCCTCGGAGTTACAAGTAAAAGTTTTTCATTTATTCTATTTAATAGAATATTGTATTCTATTTGATAGAATATCTTTTCTATAATCCCGTGTAATAAAATTGTTTTATTACTTGGTGTGTAACATCAGATGTTGACGATTATAGAAAAGACTTGACTTATTGAAGTCAAATGTGAGAGTGATAAACTATAAATGGAACTACATAATTAATAAGATGAAAAGACCCTTAGATAACTTCCGTATAAGTTCAATAGGATGTCAGAATCATTTGCAAAGTATTTGATACTTAATGGTTCTGCTGTTTTCTTATTGAAGAAAATTATCCTATAACTTATAGTGGGAGAGATATTTGATATCAATTTCAAAAGTTAGCATTGAACCATAGATCTAAAATTATTCGTAGCTTACTACAATCAAGTTTTTAAACTTGATTGAGCTTTCGTTATGAATCGTTCATAAATTGTGCAAATTATTTACGCAGCAAAAGCAAAGTGAGCTTGTTAAGGGTTTGACCTTTATAGTATGATAGTGTGAAAGGTTATACTCAACGATCTATTGTAGATTTTGAGAAAACTTATCTCAAGTCGCACTAATTGAACAATTATAAATTTGTTGGTTAATTGATATTAAACTATATATTTTGGCTACATAATGCAAAGTGGCGTTCCTAAATGTTTTATTCGAATGAGAAATTCGTTGTGTTTTTTTTTTTGTTTGAAGAGTTCATTCTAGAATGGCACTAGAGTTTGTATTCTGCTAAGATCACAGTTTAATATACTAGCTTATAGAGCCTATTGTAGACTCATGTAAGCTTTCTGAAAATCTGTATTTTTTTAATTTTGATATAGTCAGATTGTCTGATTTTATCAAAGCATAGAGAATACATATATGATAGTAGGGTCAGTGGGAGCGTACAAATTTCTTTCTAGTGTTATATATCCTAACGACAATATCATTATTAATGTAATAATGAAATGTTTGTGAGGTAAAAGGTTTACCTAAGTCTTATTTTCTCCATGAAAGTAGTGAGAGTAGTCTCTGTTATATTTGATATAAAGTTTCATATATGATATAAAACTAAGAGACTTGTGAGAAACTCCTATTAGTCGTGCATTATATATGATCTAATAAAGGACACAACAGACTATCTATATGATAGTTAGTATAACTGTTTGACAATTAGTGTGTTTATTGTATATAATATTTATCTTTCGTAAAGGATGATTCCTTTGTCGAAAGAGAAATTGATTAGATTGTCTAGTCAATCTGATGCATCATATGATGATAGCATAATGAATACTCTATTATGTACGATTAAAGATATCAATTTAATCGTAATAGTTACAAGATATTTTGATACGCTGTAGACCATAGGATGTGTCTTGAAACATGTTCTTTGTTATCTTTGAGATATTAAGAATAAGTTTCTTATAATGGAGAATATAATCCGCAACCATTAGGGTCAGATTAGTTTTGAGTCTAATTATGACGTTAGATGGTCTAGATCATATAAAATCAGAAAAAATAAAGTGGGAGTGTTACAGTTAATTCTACTTATTAGTGGAATTCGTTGCAACTAATGAAGTATTGACTTATGAAGTTGCATAGTGACCTTATAGATTAGAAGTTTTGATATTAGTATTGTGTTTGTTGTTGTCTACATAGTATTTTGGATTTGATCTCTAAATACATAGACAACTTAATAGCTATAGCATAATATTGATATCACATCTGAGTCATATTGATGTAGAACTTGGGTTCTACAAAATATGAATGATATTGGCCAAGGAAAACAATTGGGTTTGTTGGACAGACTCAATTTGTAATAGCGGGCTTACTTGTTGTTGCCTACCTCTTGAGTGCTAGGTAAGCTCTTGAGGGCCATGAGTATGAGATACATATTGAGATGTGTATATGATATCATGGATTGACACTATAGCAAGTGGGAGAAATTGTTAGGGTTGGTGCTCGGAGTGCCAATCCGGATCGTATTTATGTCCGATTCATGAATACGAACAATGTCTTTTTTTTCCATAATATTACTTATTTAATGGTAGCACCTCTTGTCTTTTATATACATATTCGATCTAATTATGATTAGATATCTAATTAAGATTAGATTGAAACTAAATCTGATTTAGTGATACGTGTATATTAGACAAAGATCCTAGGATTTACAATGTAGTGCGCAGTTACAACGTAGTTTATAATTGACATTGGGAAACATAACTATAAGTTGTATATCCTTAAATAAAGTTCATGGTCAAGATTTAGTAACATGGGTCGGTTAGTAAAATCCGCTGAGACCAGTACATTTCGTATATCGTGACTTGGTCCGATGGTTTATCCCAATAAACCATAAGTCTCATGAGACTCGTATAGACATGTAGGTGTTTATTTGCTAAACATTGAACGACTCACTGAAGATATCCTAATAGATGGTACATCGACGTTAATACTTTAGGGAGATTATCTGTGGTCTTCATAATTCATGAGTGGGTGAATTATGGACATGAAATTAGATTTCGTGATAGATAAACCTAAACTTGGAGAGTCCCACAGTATGAAGTGTACTCATTGAGTACTTGGGCAACGCGTTATGAATAATACATATTATTCATAATACTTCACCGAATTAAATGAGTTAATTCGAATCGTTTACACGGTTAAACGAAAACACATGCTTTCCAGAATTTTGGTCAATTAATAATTAATGTCTATTTGTATTTGATACAAAATTTGATTGATACATATTAATTAATTATCAAATGAGATATAAATCACAATTCTTTGATCATTGGGTTAGGCAATCAAACATGCCATAGCTTATGCTAGTCCTCATGGACACCCAATCTTTGCCACTAAGTTATAAGACCACGCCTAAGGGTCGATGTGTCTTATGACTTAGAAAAGTCAAACCATTGTCAATAGTACGATTTAGGGAAAAATTGGTATTGGTAAGTCTGGTAAAGCCTAGTCTTGCCAATACGGTTTAAGCCCTTTGGGTCTACACTTTACAATGGGAGGCAAATTTTAGACTTAAATTATTATTGAGGATTTTAGCAAGTTTAATTGAATAACTGTCAAATGGATTCCTCCATTGAAAATTCCCCAGAAGGAGGGTGGAGCGAACTCTCTTAAATACCCTTACCTCTTAGGCTCTTATCGCCTTGGTGACATGAATAAATAATAGATCCTCCAAATTAGTCCAACACTTTAAATATGCTTTAAGGTAAGCTTTGAGTAAATGATTATTTAGATGTCTTCACAGCTTTTCCTTTTGGCTATAAAAAGGTAGTGAGTGAAGGAAGACACCAAATCATTATCTAACTCTAGTAATACCTTTGGTTAAATTAACTTTAGTTTGGAAAGTTTTATTAACCCCTTGGTCCCAACCCACTTGTATCTATTATAATGTCTTTTATTATAAACAAGTGATTTATATTTATTAGCCTTAAAGGTAATAAATCTCTAAGTTCATCACAGAATAATTACTTAGCTAATGGATAAGCAACACATTCTATATTTCTTAGAAAGTCTCTAGATGCTTGCACCCTACAATAATCATGCCAATTCTAATCATACATAGACTCATCAAGCATATGAGTTTTAATATGTTGGAATTATTTCAGGCATTAAATAACTTTGATTAATATTTAATTATGATATTACATTTTATTTTATTCAAATAAATTTACTATTCATATTTTTCTGCAGACGCGTGAACTTTAAAAGCAATTTCACAATTCAAATCTTAACCAAATCATGCAAAACTTGTGCCTAAAATTAAGTTCAGGGTGTTAGCTTTCCAACGAGATTTTAAACACCCAATTTCGAGTTCAAATGAGTGAGAACTAATCAAAAGAAAAACGGCGCTCTGATACCACTGTTGGGAAGTGGCCGCAAGTGCGCAGCGGAAAAATAAAAATTATTAAAATTATGATGCCGATTTCCCTTTGCCCAAGACCCATTTGTTTTGATTATTCTATAAGCCTAGGCATGTTACTATATATTCTAAGCATAAAACTCATAAAACATGAAAAGAACATAAACCTAAACATGCTAACTATCATAAGAACTCTAATTAAAATAAAGAAAGAAAAAGACTTACTTGAAACGTAGACTCCTCCAGTCCTCCCTCCAATCTACAAGCTTTTTCTCGAACTCAGCAAGCTCTTCCACGTTCCAAAGAGCCACCCAAGTGTGTGGCCTCCAAATATGCACACACCAAAGCCAAAACTCAACGGCAAGACTACGCCTTGAGTGCACGGGTATTTTTCCCTTGGTGCTAGCCTAGGCAAATACCTCAAAACTTTTAACTCGAGGTTCCTCTAGTCAATTAGACTTAAGGATCCTCAAAATCAGTGGCTTACTCTTAAACCTTAGAGTTGCTCACTTATATAAACCCAAGATATGAAAGGTTTGGTACAAAAGTTTGTGAAGAATTCTTTGGGTTTATATAGTGCTCCAAAGACAACAAAATTAATTAAGAATCCGATGTGGGATAAAAGCCAATTTAATCTTAGCCATTGGATCTTAATTTAGTGGTTTAATGAGATTATAAAACCCTAATAAGAGTTTGGGCCGAATTGGAATTCAAAATAAATAACAAAATTTTTTTACTATTCACATGGTACTATTCACACGTTACTATTCACATGAATAGTAATTTTTTTTTTAAATCTATTTATTCCAATTCCCAAAGTGCCCCTATCGTCATTCACCAATCCCTAAGCCACTATGGAACCTCATAAATGATCTGTTCAATAATTAAACACATTGAACCATTTATGAACAATTCCTACAGCAATCATTTATGATGTTAAATGTGTATTGTGCACTGTTAACCATTGATTTCGACTTTGTTGTGTGTGACCTTTTGGGTTCCCCTCAAGTTGGACATGAAATGAATCGTGATAATTTAATCGAACATAAATTATCCTCTGATCAGATGGTCGTTCGATTTCGATGACCAAGGTTGACATCTAGCAACATGCCAAGGCCCCCAAATGAGAAGGAAAGATATATATATATATACCCATTATGTATGCGATTTACATATGATACGGTCCATCGCCTTACTGTATCCCCACTTATGGACCTAGGGTACGGAAAGTGCCTACCCATATGGTCAAAGGTATGATGTTGACAGTGTCATGAATCATGCTAACCCAAGAATCTCACATGATTCTTCCGCTATGGCCACAGTCTCAAGCACTGATCACACATATCAACCCGTGAACTGGAATACTACTCTTATAAGAAAATATTATCCGAGAGAGTGGCGATTCTCTGTCGTATCTTTACAAACTTCATTTGTTTCAACAAATGACCCAATCATACCCTTATGACCGCATCTTTTGAATCGAGGAAGGAGAATGTCAAAGTTATTTGATCCACACATAAGATTGTAAAGACCTCAAGTCTAAGGACTAGTCATATAATCGATACATGAAAGTTCTCATAGTCACATGGGATAAACACTCCATATGAAAACTTTCGGCGGTCAGTTCGATGGACACGAGCAACTCATGCATCCATGTGATACACCAAGTGGACGGATCTCCGCTAGTAGCCTATGAGATCGGCTACCCCACTTAAGGGCGGATCATATCATCATGCTAGTCTCTCCACTTTGTGAACGCACATATTATTCACAAAACTATGACTAGGAACATTTAAGAGTAATGATTCTCATAAGGCGTGGAAGCCATCGTCTTATTACTCCAAGGGCTTTATTACAGTGTTGATGATTCATATAAGTCATGTAAGACACGTATAATAAAGATTTCCATTTTATTAATTAATAAAAATATTACAAATACATGTACATATAGCCCATCCACAAGTTGGGTATAGGGCATATCCCTAACAGATATGATCTGCCCTTAAGTGGGGTAGCCGATCTCATAGGCTACTAGCGGAGATCCGTCCGCTTGGTGTATCATATGGATGCATGGGTTGCTCGTGTCCATCAAACTGACCGCCGGAAGTTTTCATATGGAGTGTTTATCCCATGTGTCTGTGAGAACTTTCATGTATCGATTATATGACTAGTCCTTAGACTTGAGGTCTTTACAATCTTATGTGTGGATCAAATAACTTTGACATTCTCCTTCCCCGGTTCAAAAGATCGGTCATAATGGTATGATTGGGTCATTTGTTGAAACACATGAAGTTTGTAAAGATACAACAGAGAATCGCCACTCTCTCGGATAATATTTTCTTATAAGAGTAGTATTCCAGTTCGCGGGTTGATATGTGTTATCAGTGCTTGAGACTGTGGCCACAACGGAAGAATCATGTGAGATTCTTAGGTTAGCACGATTCATGACACTATCAACATCATACATTTGACCATATGGGTAGGCACTTTCCGTACCTTAGCTCAATAGGTGGGGATACAGTGAGGCGAGGGACCGTATCATATGTAAATCGCATACAAAATGGGTATATATCTTTCCTTCTCATTTGGGGGCCTTGGCATGTTGCTAGATGTCAACCTTGGTCATTGAAATCGAACGACCATCTGATCAGAGGATAATTTATGTTCGATTAAATTATCACAATTCATTTCATGTCCAACTTGAGGGGAACCCAAAAGGTCACACACAACAAAGTCGAAATCAATGGTTAACAGTGCACATTACATATTTAACATCATATATGATTGCTGTATGAATTGTTCATAAATGGTTCAATGTGTTTAATTATTGAATAAATCATTTATGAGGTTCCATAGTGGCTTAGGGATTGGTGAATGACGATAGAGGCACTTTGGGAATTGGAATAAATAGATTAAAAAAAAGAAAATTACTATTCATGTCAATAGTACCGCGTCAATAGTAAAAACATTTTTTGTTATTTTTGTTATTTGTTTTGAATTCTAATTCGGCCCAAACGCTTATTATGGTTTTATAATCTCATTAAACCACTAAATTAAGATCCAATGGCTAAGATTAAATTGGCTTTTATCCCACATCAGATTCTTAATTAATTTTATTGTTTTTGGAGCACTATATAAACCCAAAGAATTCTTCACAAATTTTTGTACCAAACCTTTCATATCTTGGGTTTATATAAGTGAGCAACTCTAAAGTTTAAGAGTAAGCCACTGATTTTGAGGATCCTTAAGTCTAATTGACTAGAGGAACCTCGAGTTAAAAGTTTTGAGGTATTTGCCTAGGCTAGCACCAATGGAAAAATACCCGTGCACTCAAGGCGTAGTCTTGCCGTTGTGTTTTGGCTTTGGTGTATGCATCTTTGGAGGCCACACACTTGGGTGACTCTTTGGAACGTGGAAGAGCTTGCTGAGTTCGAGAAAAGCTTGTAGATTGGAGGGAGGACTGGAGGAGTCTACGGTTCAAGTAAGTCTTTTTCTTTCTTTATTTTAATTAGAGTTCTTATGATAGTTAGCATGTTTAGGTTTATGTTCTTTGCATGTTTTATGAGTTTTATGCTTAGAATATATAGTAACATGCCTAGGCTTGTAGAATGATCAAAACAAATGGGTATTGGGCAAAAGGAAAACGACATCATAATTTTAATAATTTTTATTTTTCCACTGCGTACTCGCGGCTGCTTCCCAACAACTTCCATTTTGGGTCCATTACTAGAGGCCTAAACTCTTTCAACACCAGGTCTCATTCCTTAATCCTAATGTGTCAGACTTTTTTTGTTGAAAGCACTAGCTACCCTTTTCTAATACATTTGAGTATAGTGTAAGGCCTTCATCATTTTCTCATCAAGTAAGGCTAACTGTTTAAATCTTTTTGCGACATATTTTTATTCGAGCAAGTATGTTTCCACCATAACCTTAATTGACCACACCTCGATTTCTACTAGCACTACTGCCTCCATTCCATACACCAAAGAATAAGGTGTTGCCCTCGTCGCCTTCCTGATTGAAGTCTTATACCCCCACAATGTGAACGTCAAATTGTATGCCCAATCCTTGTATGTTTCCATAATCTTAGCTAGAATATTCTTCAAAGTCTTATTAACGACTTCTATTGCTCCGTTGGCCTGCGGTCTATAAGGTGAGGACTTGTAATGTCAATCCCATACTTCTGTAGCATAGTCTTGGTTTCCCCTTGAAACTGTACTCCATTATCCGTCACCACGTGGTGTGGCATCCCATATCAATAGATGATGTTTCGTACTATAAATTTAACCATTTACTTGGCCGTGATAAGACTGAAAGACTCGTCTTCCACACACTTAGATAATAGTCTAAAGCTTCCACTATGAATCAGTGCTCATTAGTGTTAGGGTTGGTGCTCAGAGTTCCAATACAGATCGTATTTATGTCTGATTCTTGAATATGAGCAATTCTATTTTCCATAATATTACAAATTTAATGGTAGCACCATTGTCTTTTATACACTTATTTGATCTATTTACGATTAGATATCTGATTATGATTAGATCAAAACTAAATCTAGTTTGGTGATATGTGTATATTAGACAAACACCCTAGGATTTACAAAATAGTGTGCAGTTACAATGTAGTTTGTAATTGACATTGGGAAGCACACTATAAGATGTATATCCTTAAATAAAGTTCCTGGTCAAGATTTAATAACTCGGGTCGGTTATTAAAATTCACTAAGACCAGTACATTTCGTATATCGTGACTTGGTCCGATGGTTTATCCCAGTGAACCAAGAGTCTCGGGAGACTTGTATAGATATGTAGGTGTTTATTTTATAAGACATTGAACGACTCACTAAAGGTTTCCTAATATGGTACACCAACGTCAATTGGAACCTTCTCAAGTTGAGGGAGCATAGTGGTCCTTCGACTTGAGATACCACAGTGGGATATATGAGTTATCCTCCACACTTTGATGGCAGTCACGTCATCGATCTATTCATGATCAGACCTCCGCTTGTTCGTTGGGTGTGGACTGATGCTCATGGTATCCAGTGCGCATCAAGATAGGATCTGTCAGTCCTGTGTACATAGCATAAGCATCCTCATGTGTTTACGATCTATTAAATCCATGGTCGTGGTATAACTTCGGAAATAAGTTTCGAGTGTTATTTAGAGATCGTAAATTGAAAGTCGACTGTATTATACCTAACAGATTTGACATTTTCATCTATATCCCAGGTATAATACGGATAGCCTGTGACGAAGGGATTATACGTATGCAATGACCTCGACTTGCATAGTTTAGCGAGATTATTGATGGTCGTCATAATCCATGAGTGGGTGGATTATGGACAAAAAATTGGATTTCGTGACAGAGAAACCTAAACTTAGAGAGTCCCACAATATGAATGGTACTCGTTGAGCACTTCGATAACTCGATATGAATAATACAGATTATTTATAATAATTCATCGGATTAAATAAGTTAATTCGGATCGTTTAATCGATTAAACGATAACACATGCATTATGGGATTTTGTCCGGTAATAATTACTGTATATTTTTATCTGATACATAGTACGATTAGATACACATTAATTATTCGTCAAATGAGATTTTGACACATGCCATAAATATATGTATTTGTTATTTATTGTAAATAAAAATACATATATAATAATAATTACATTAATTAATTATTTGAATATTTAATTGTTAAATATTTGAATTATTTATTAATAAATTTTTTCCATAAATGTTATGGAATTTGTCCAATTATTATTGGTCAACATGGCATGTTCTAATTACACTTTATTTATCCAAATTTGATTTGTTATCATAAAGTGTAAATGGTTTTATTTTGATTAAAATGGAAAAAGACCAAAATATCCCTCCTTTAATGCTAAAGTCGGTCAACACTCTTTAAAAAGGAAAATTGTTTTCTTCATCTTCTAATCTTATCCATGACCGATCAAGCTCTAAAGAAAATGGGTTTCGACTTTGTTTGATTAATCCAAGAAGATTTGAAGGAAAAATCAAAGAAAAACGCTTGGATTTAGGATATTTAAGGTAAGTCTTCAAAACCCAAAGCTTGGAAATTTGATTTCTTATTTCTTGATGAGTTATAAATGTTCTAGGGTTCCTTCAAATTCTGAAATTTAGGGCTTTTGGTTGTGGTGGTTGAATTAGAAGCTTGTTGGCATGTGTGAAGTAGTATTGGAAGGAATTATTGTAATTAGTTTCCAATTTGATCAATTGTTGATAATTTGCTATTCTAGAGTGCTATGACCACTCTTATGGAACCTATAATTTTTCTTGGGTTGTTCATTTGTGGTGACTTTGGTGGGTGATATGATTAATTGATTTAATCTTGAAGATTTTGGATTTAAAGCATGAAATTTGGAAAATTTGTTTTCTGGATCAGACCTGGAAGTGTTCTGTTTTTGATGATGAAAATGTTGTCTTATGAATGTTTTAGATTTGTTTTGGGAGTTGGAACAATAGCCGGAAAGTATTTCAGAGTTGAAATTAGTGAAAACGGCCAAAAATGGCGTTACCGGGTGGATTTTAAGCCAACCGGGTGACGGCTACCCAAACAATGAATCTGTCACTGTTCGGGCAGCCCATGAACTGCCCTGACACTATTGGGGCTGACCTGGGCATTCCCCATAAGTGTCGGGTGGTCGGTTCAGTTGAAAACGCATTTTGCGTCATTTTGCGGAATAACGATTTTCGTAAAAGTTTCGTGAAGTTTCAACCTTATTTATGTCAATATTTGATATTGAATAAATAATTTTAGGTGAAATATGAATAAATTATTCATATTAGATATTGAATAATTTATTTGATAATTTGAAAAAGTTTGAAAATATGATTTCACCCGAACCGCGCTTTCGCTGCGCTCATCGTCCAAAACCCCAAAAAAATAGTATTAGAGCGGGTCTGATGCTTCATCCTTTTCATTACTAATGCTTGATATTTGATATATAATTGAATTTTAAAATTCGTACATGCTTGGAATCTATATATATTTCTTTACTTTTCGGTTCTACACTAACGGAAATGTAACTGAAATTTAATAGTTAAATTGTATTATGTTTTCTAAGGTAGAATTGAAATATTTAGAAAATAATTTAGATTAAAATTCTGCATTTGATGTAGATTACAACTTCCATAGAAAAATCCCCGCTTTTAAATTTGGCTGTAAAGTAACGTATATTGGATACATGTTTCTTGGTTCGTCTTGTCAGTAAGGTTTATGGGTATCTTTCTATAACTGCATTCGAGATCGTGCCAAAGCTGTGAGGGTGTAGGTTATAGAATTATTATCCATACCGGTTGTATATTGATACTGGACAAATTCAAGGGAAAGTGGAAATCATGAATGTGCCAAAGCTGTCAAGACTACATCGATAGCTTGAGTTTGTCATTGAAAATTGAAGCCTTGATACGCCTCCTTGTGAACGTGCCAAAGCTGTCATAACGAGAAATAGTCAGGACCAAAACCAGGAGTCACTGGTGAGTGATTGTCAAAGAGTTGTCTACCTAATGAATATACATAGGTGAGATCGTGCCAAAGCTGTGAGTCGAAATATATTCATGGGATCCTACTCTCACTATGGAATTCGATTCAATTATTGAATTCATGTTGTCCGTTGGGGATTAGGATATTATGTAAAGTAGTGGTAGACACTGCTGGGTTTAAAAATCCATAACTTAAGTAGTGCGTAATTTTATGGAGTTTACTGCTTTCGTTTTCCTTTTATTCTATATTGTTTATAGATTTATACTTCTAATCCACTGCATAGTGTATTACTTGAATATATAGGTTTTCTGACTTTACTTATGGTTGCGTAGTTCTAGAATAGGTTCTAGAAATACAGCAGACTTAGATATTGTTAGATTAGTTAAAACCATCGGGAACTGTTGTTCCGATTTTCTTGAAAATCAAGATGGTTTATGACTTAATTACTAGGTCACGATTAGGTAATCTAAATATATATCTGGTTTAGGACATAACTGTTTAGAGAGAATAGTTTCTTATGTAGTAAGAATTGACTTGAATAATTCATGTCTCGAGATTCTTGACTGGCATTAAGAAAACCCCTTTAGTAATTGTTTATCTTTTAATGACGTTTCTTGGCATTACTGACTTTTTGAAGTCACGTGTCTGACACAGTTTGATAATCAATCATTTGCAATTGTTGTGAATAATTGAACGGACATTATAAAGCTTAAGAAATGAGATGCGTATAGTTGTGTATAGAGAATTTTGATTCTCACAATACGACAATTATATGTATTGGATACCGGATCTCCCATTTAGTTAATTAAAATAATGTTTAATGACTGTTTTGATATTTGATATCAGAACTTGTGACTATTGGATAGTTTCTTGTTCTATATAAACAATTGTTACATATTTTAATATGACTAGTAGTATCATTGATGAAAGATGAACATTAAGAAAAATATTCGGTAAGCTAAATAACTTAGAACTGTGCTTTATGAGATTTTATCATAAAAGGATTAGATGCTTATTCCGTATGGTAAAGGATGGTCTGATACGAGATCACACCACATTTCTTTATCCATTTAATGAATATTGTATTCATGATGTGATTAGATCTCATTCAACCAATGATCGTCATTGGACCACAAGATTTATTAAACTAATACATTGGATGTATGTAGTTTAATGAATTAGAAATTGGCTTAGATAGTTTTCTCTACTCCGTAACTTAGTTAATGATTTGTCATGACTTAGTTACGTGTTTCTAATAGAGAACATGTTGAACGTCTTGAATGGTTCGAGAACTTTCAATATGTTTCTAATGAAACACGGATAAAATATTTTGAATGGTTTAAAGATATTCTATTTGAAATGTTGAAAACAATAAAATTAATTGTGATTTTTTGAATTGTTCAAGGATGTTTGATATGATCAAACACATGAATATTTGACAATTAGTTCTAAATTTATTTAATGAATGTGATTCTTACTCAATATTAAACTTCCGCGATTCCATTTTGATGGAATTGGTCATTGAGAGTTATTGAATCTTATATGATTTGATTCAATGATATTGAGTGTTACCGAATTAGTTTTCAGTACTCTTGGGGTTATGCTCCAGTTACACTAATTCATCTCTTTAATTTAGGTTCCATCTGTTTCTACAGTTACATATATGATATATATAGTAGAAAATTCGAATCTTAAAAGGTTTGAGATTTGAAACTTTATTTTGTATAATTGTTATATAATTGAAAGTACATGTGCCTCGGAGGTATAAATGAAAGGTTTATCATTTATTCTATTTAATAGAATATTGTATTCTATTGATAGAATATCTTTTCTACGATCCCGAGTAATAAAATTATTTTGTTACTTGGTGGTTGACATTAGATGTTGACAATTGCAGAAAAGATTTGACTTATTGAAGTCAAATGTGAGAATGATAAACTATAAGTGGAACTACATAATTAATAAGATGAAAACACCCTTAGACATCTTCCGTATAAGTTGAATAGGATTTCAGAATCATTTACAAAGTATTTGATACTTAATGGTTCTGTTGTTTTCTTATCGAAGAAAATTATCCTATAACTTATAATGGGAGTGATATTTGATATCGATTCCGGAAATTAGCATTGAACTAAAGATCTAACATTGTTCTTAGCTTACTACGATCAAGTTTTGAACGTGATTGAGCTTTCGGTATGAATCGTTCATAAAATGTGCAAATTATTTGCGCAACAAAAGCAAAGTGAGCTTAATAAAGGTTTGACCTTTATAGTACGACAATGAGAAAGGTTATTCTCAGTAGTCTATTGTAGATTATGAGAAAACTTGTCTCAAGTCACACTAATTGAACAATTAAAGATCTGTTGGTTAATGTTGATATTAAACTATGTATTTTGGCTAAAGAATGCAAAGTGGCGTTCTTGAGTGATTTCTTCGAATGAGAGATCCGTTGTGATTTCTTTGTTTGAAGAAGTTAATTCTATAATGGCCCTAGAGTTTTTGTATTCTACTAAAATCACAGTTTGATATACTAGCTTATGGAGCCTATTGTAGACTCAGATAAGCTTTCTGAAAATATGTGTTCTCTGATTTTGATATCAGTCAGATTGTCCGATTTTATCGAAGTATAGAGAATACGTATTTGTCAATAGGGTCAGTGGGAGCGTACAAATTTCTTTCTAGTGTTATATATCCTAAGTTTTCTTTTCTCAGTGGAAGCAGTGTGAGTAGTCTCTGTTATATTTGATATAAAGTTTCATATATAATATAAAACTGAGAGACTGGTGAAATACTCCCATTAGTAGCATATTAGATACGATCTAATAAAGGACACAATAATACTATATGTATGACAGTTAGTATAACTGTTTGACAGTTAACGTGTCTTTTATATATATATATATATAGTATTTATCTTTCTTAAAGGATGATACTTTTGTCGAAAGAAAGATAGATTGGAATGTCTAGTCAATCTTAGGCATCATAAGATGATGGTGTAATGAATACTATATTACGTGCGATTAAAGATATCAATTTAATCGTAATTGTTACGAGTTATTTTGATATGCAGTAGACCATAAGATGGATCGTGAAACATGTTCTTTATGATCTTTGAGATATTAAGAACGATTTTCTTATTCATGGAGGATTTAGTCTGCAACCATAAGGTCAGATTAGTTTTGATTCTAATTATGACATTAGATGGTCTATGTCATATAAAGTCAGAAAAGATGCAATGGGAGTGTCACCGTTGATTCTACTAAACTAGTGGAATCAGTTGCAACTTATGAAGTATTGACTTATGAAGTTGCAAAGTGACCCTAAATTAGAAGTTTTCATATTAATGTAGTGCTTGCGGTTGTCTCATAGTATTTGGATTTCATTTCTAAATACATAGACAACTCAGTAGCTATAACAAAATACTGATATTGCATCTGAGTCATATTGATGTGGAATTTGGATTCTGTAAAATATGAATGATGCTGGTTAAGGGAAACAAAAGGTTTGTTAGACGGACTCAATTTATTAAAGCAGGCTTACTTGTTGTTGCCTACCACTTGAGTGCTGGTGAGCTCTTGAGGGCTATGAGTATGCGATATACATTAAGATGTGTATAGGATACCATGGATTGGCACTAGAGCAAGTGGGAGAAATTGTTAGGGTTGGTGCTCGGAGTGCCAATCCAGATCGTATTTATGTCAGATTCATGAATACGAGCAATTTTATTTTCCATAATATTACTAATTTAATGGTAGCACCCTTGCCTTTTATAAACTTATTTGATCTAATTACGATTAGATATCTGATTATGATTAGATCAAAACTAAATTTGGTTTGATGATACGTGTATATTAGACAAAGACCCTAGGATTTACAAAATAGTGTGCAGTTATAACGTAGTTTGTAATTGACATGGGAAGCACACTATAAGATGTATATCCTTAAATAAAGTTCCTGGTCAAGATTTACTAACACGGGTCGGTTAGTAAAATTCGCTGAGACCAGTACATGTCGTATATCGTGACTTGGTCCGATGGTTTATCCTAGTGAAACATGAGTCTTAGGATACTTGTATAGATATGTAGGTATTTATTTGATAAGACATTGAACGACTTATTGATGGTTTCCTAATAGATGGTACACCAACGTCAATAAGAACCTTCTCGAGTTGAGGGAGCATAATGGTCCTTCGACTTGAGATACTACAGTGGGATATATGATTTATCCTCCACACTTCACGTCACCGATCTATTCATGATCAGACCTCCGCCTGTTCATTGGGTGTGGACTGATGCTCATGGTATCCAGTGCGTATCAAGATAGGATTCATCAGTCCTGTGTACAGGGCATAGGCATCCTCACGTGTTTACGATCTAGTAAATCCATGGACGTGGTATAACTTCGGAAATCAGTTCCGAGTGTTATTTAGAGATCGTAAATTGAAAGTCGACTGTATTATACCTAACGGATTTGACGTTTTGATCTATATCCCAGGTATAATACGGATAGCATGTGACAGAGGGATTATACGTATGCAATGACATACGAGCACATTTATAGCATACACCCATTCTTTTAGCTCTTTTCTTTTTAGCATAGGTGTTTCTTCTTAAACCAGGTAAATGTGAAATAAAAGAGTCAGAAGACTCACCTGCCAATCGGACTCGTGCTTCAGTAATCCAACGAAAGTGGTTGGAATACCTTTGATCATCAGTAGTCTCATCCATTCCAAGCGAGCTTTGTTGACTTTCATCAGAGATTTTTAAGTGAGAGAAGGAAATTGCTTGTGAAGATTTGCGAGAACTTCTTCCATCTTGAAATGTAACTTTACCTACAAAAATTAAACACACAAAAATAAAACTCACCAAATCATAATATATACATAAATTTGCATGGGTTGCCTCTAAACTAGCGCTAAGTTTAACGTCTTCAGTTAGACATGACTGCCGAATGTTAGGCTGGATCTGAAAGTGTGACACTTTATTTTTTTCGCTTAATTGATTCTCCCCAGTACTGCATGACACGCTTGTTTTTAACCTTGAATTTTTTGTTGGATTTGGGATCATGTATCTCAACGGCTCTATCTGGTAAAACCTTGGTGATTAGGAATGGACCTGACCATCGTGATTTTGGCTTCCATGGGAAGAGTTTCAAACTTGATTTGTTTAACAATACCTTCTGTCCTGGTTCTAGTTGTATGCGCACTAACTTCTCATCATGTTTCTTCTTGGCCTTTTCTTTATACAATTTGGCATTCTCAAAAGGCTGAATGTGAAATTCCTCCAATTCGTTGAACTGGTGGAATTGTTTCTCTTCTGTTGCTTGTAGTGTAAGAATAGGTTTTTCAGTGCGCAATACACTTTATCTTCAGGCTCCATAGGCAATTGGCATGCTTTAAATTTGTTAGTAGAACTTTGCCTTTCATCAGAATTCTGGACGGTACTATGTATCACATCAAGTCTGAAACATTCCTCATTCTTTTCATCATCCGGGAAATTCATGGCCTTGAAAACATTGAATGTTACTTCTTGGTCTTGTACCCTCATGGTTAGTTCTCTTTTTATACATCAATAATGGTTCGACCTGTAGCCAAGAATGGTCTCCCGTGGATGATCGGCACGTCTTCATCTTCCTCTATATCAAGGACAATAAAATCTATTGGGAAAATAAATTTGTCAACCTTTACCAGCACATCCTCAACTACACCTCTCGGAAATACGAGCGTTCGATCAGCAAGTTGTAGAGAGACTGAGGTAGGCATTGTTTCTCCAATTTGCAATTTCCTGAAAATAGAAAAAGGCATCAAGTTAACACTCGCACCTAAATCACACAAAGCCCTACCGAAGTTATGCTCTCCTATGATGCAAGGAATGGTGAAACTGCCAGGATCTTTCAACTTCGGGGGAAGTTTCCTCTGAATGATGGCACTGCATTCTTCTGTCAATGCTACTGTCTCGTAATCTTCTAATCTTCTCTTTCGTGAAAGAATGTCTTTCATGAATTTGACATAGCTGGGCATTTGTTCCAAAGCTTCTGCAAATAGAATATTGATATGCAGCTTTTTGAAGATCTTTATGAATCGAGAAAACTGCTTGTCTAGTTTATTCTTCTGAAGACGCTGTGGAAAATGTGGAGGTAGAGTGATCATTTCTTGATCTTTTTCCTTTGTTTCTTTTTCCTCCATCTGTTGCTCTGCTTCTTTCGGAACTTCTTCAATAGATGTTTTGATTCCAACATCTTTGTTGATTTCAGTATCGCTTTTTAAAATGATGGCATGACATTGCTCATTCCCCAGGTTTTTTGGATTTGGTTCTGTATTGCTGGGAAGATTTCCTGGCGGTCTGTAACTCTGAGCCTTGGCCAATTGTCCAATTTGATTCTCCAGTGCTTTGATAGAGGCATATTTCCTGCTGCTTGTTGCTTTTTGAACATCTCTGCAATCCATTCTTTTATTTCTGGTTCTTTTTCAAACTCCTGGCCTTTATTCTGCTGTTGGAATCCAGGCGGTGGATAGTTCTTTTGCCCTGAATTATTGCTCCATGAAAAATTAGGATGATGCATTCACCCTGGGTTGTAGGTGTTGGAATATGGATTGTTCCCCTATCTGTTGAAATTGTTGACATAATTCACCGTCTCTTCTTGTTGATTTGGCTCTGGTGCTCCTCCATAAGGTGAACTTGTGGATCCAATATAGCCTTGCATGCTGAGTGTTTCCACGAATTTGCATATCTGATCTAGCTTGGCATTCACTGCAGTGTTGGCTCCAACTTCATAAAGTCCCACGATTATCTGGATCATGCTCCTTTCTGTTGGCCACAAGGAATTGTTGTTAGCCATTTCTTCGATTAAGTCCCAGGCTTGATCTTCTCATTTTACCATCAAAGCTCCTCCAGCAGCAGCATCAATTGTGGTTCTCATCAGTCCAGAAAGTCCATTATAGAATGTTTAGACTTGTAGCCATTTTTGAATCTCATGGTGAGGACATTTCCGGAGTAAATCTTTGTACCTTTCCCAAGCTTCGTAGAGAGTTTCTGAGTCATGTTGTACAAAGGATGTGATGTCATTCCTCAGTTTTGTTGTTCTGGCTGGTGGAAAGTACTTTGCAAGAAATTTGGTGGCTAGAGTGTTTCAAGTGGTGATGGAACCTGCTGGTAGTGAATGTAGCCAAACCTTAGCTTTGTCTTTCAAGGAATATGGGAAAACACGCAGTCTCATAGCTTCTTCAGCTCCTCGGTTGTAATTGAAAGTGCCGCAAACTTTCAGGAAGTTACTGATGTGAGCATTAGGATCTTCAGTTGCATTCCTCTCAAACTGAACTGACTGTTGAATCATCTGAATGCATGTTTTGATGTCACACGCATTTTCTAGTAATGGAGGAAATACAATACAGGAAATGAAGCCGTCAACCACCGGAATGGTTCTGTCTCGACTAGGAATTGGTGGTGCAACCTCCAAAGGTTCAAGTTCCATGTTAACGATTGCTTCTTGGCCTTCTCGCCTTTCCCTTCTCAACTGTCTGATGGTTCTTTCAATTTATGGGTCAATCGGTCGGAGTTCAAAGCTTCTGGTTCGTTTCATGTAGTGTCTGAGAACCTGAAATACAAGAAAATAAAAATAATATGTACAAAGAAATTAGATACAAGTAAAGGTATCTAACCTCAAAACTAATAGTGAAAGATAAATAAGTCTCCGGCAACGACGCCAAAAACTTGACCGGCGTAATCACACGCGTATAACGCAAGCGCACGTATCGTTCAAGTAGTATAAAAAGTATCGATCCCACGAGGACTTAATACCTATGCTATTATTTTTTATGAGGCCAAATGATTACTAGTATCTAATGGATTGATTGTTTTGATTGGGATGGTGACTTAAAAATAAAAAATTAAAACAAGTAAATAAAATTACGCGAAAGTAGATGAAGAAAATCCAAATTTATAAAACTATCCAGGGTTGTGAATCTTTCCAATATCTTTTAAAGATGAAGTGGTTATCTTATGTTTGTGCAATACATTGGTTTATTAACCTGGAACACGAATTTATGCAAGAGCCTCTTCCGATGGTCAAATACAAATACCCAGTGTAACATAATTAATCATATTCTTATGTCAACCAAGTTACCTGAATTCATTAAGATTAAGTTCCAATTATGGCTACCATCGCCCGACATGTATATTCCTATCCTGTAAAGAAATTTATTAAAGGGTTATCTATCCTCAAGGAAGATCGTGGGCTATTGAGTCTAGGGTCTTAAACCTAAAATCCATTTTCCAAGTTTATTTTAAGTTTACCATATCAATCTTATTAATGGCAAGTTAACAATACGCATTAAAACTAAGGCTCAATAAATAAACCTTTATATTACCCAAACTATAAAATAACCCCTTATATTCCGGTGATATTGGAATTCATCACAACCCAAAATAACGGGCTTAGCTAAGACACATATTTATAACTAGTAAAAATTTAAATAAAATAAAGGACATAAAGTAATTGCTGAAAATTAAAATTACAATAAAAATAATGCTAGGGTTAAAGGATCCACTTTTACTACTACTATTTTAGATATCTCCCTTAATATAATATATTAACTTGTGTGATATTCCCAACCAGCCATATAGGCGGTATCCTGATTAAGTCAGATTTCCAGTTAAGTCCGATCGACCATAAATACAGTATCATTATTTGTCCATAAACCAGCCATATAGGCGGTAATTACCAACCGACCAACCAGGTGGTATCCATGCTTAGTCAGGTTAAAACCAGTTTATAATTATTTACCAACCGACCAATATAGCGGTATCATTGTTTAGTCAAGTTTTAAATAGTTTATATATTATAATTAAGGGAGATTAATCTAAATAGCAATAATAAAATATTTACATTTCACCCTAGAAGGGGGAAGTTACATTCTCATGTTGAATAGTAAAAACTGAAAAAGTGAAAAAAGTAAATTACTATTAGAGAAAGTAAATAAAATTAATTACAGAACTGAAAATTAAAGAAACTAAATACAAACTCCTTATTTTATCAGAGAGTTATAGAGAGGAAGGTATATCTGAAACTGAAATTTTGAGCTGAATTTATAGGGGTTGGTAGCCTTGTCGCATCGCGACGCGCCATCCTTTGCGCGTCATGATGCGCCGTATTTTGCGGCGTGGATTACGGAGGTGGCGACACGTGGCAGGTGGATAAGGTGATAAGGTGACACGTTGTAGAGGGCGTTGGCAACTCAATGATTGTGCTGACATGGCGATGACGTGGCGATGACGTGACTGACATGTGGCAATATTGATTGTCGGCACCGTGTGATTGTGACACGTGTCACAAGATGATTGGTTGATGATGACGTGGACGACACGTGGCACAATGGCTCAGTCTGCTGTTGACGTGGCGGACACGTGGATGACACGTAGGTGACAAATGGCGATGGTGATTATCGGCAGCATGTGATGGTGACATGTGTCTGGTGCATGTTAGCGCGATTTGTTATGATGTTGACACGTGGCAGATGCACGTTAGTAAAATCGGTGCACGTTAGCAAGATCCGGTGCACGTTAGCAAGTTCAAACTTCTCAGATTTTGACACGTGTCCCGTTGTATTTTAGCAGGCTCCCGGCGCACGTTAGCGGTCGCGATGCAGGCTGAGTGTCGCTATAGGCACTGCATTTTTGCATGTAAGTCCCGATGATGAGTCTCATTTGGAGGCACTACCTTTTAAGTTGTGGAAGTTGCGGGAAACGGTTGTCGGAAGGGAAACGTCTGACGTTTTTGATTTGATTTGTTGCTTAGCTTCGGGCTCGCTTGTGGACCTTTTGGCCCAAACCATCACTAAGACACACACCAAGCCCATCTCACCCAAGCCCAATCCAAAAATAATTAAAACATGTCACAGATTAAAATTAAAACCAATTAAATTAAATTAAATTAAACCAATTAAATTGAAATTAAATTAAATAAAAATCTAATTAAATTAAATTCCAAAATTAAAATAAATCCATTCCTAATTTAAATAATTCACTCACCAAATTTAATATATTTACCCACCTAAAATACAAATATCATTTCCTTTAATAAACTAAACAAAATCCATCCTTTTTTAATTGATTTATTTCCTTATTCAAACAAATCCATGCAAACCCTAATCCCATTACCCTCTCACTATAAAAATAGCACATAACCAAACCCTAAAGCCTTGGCCAATCCCCATGGCACAAACAAAAAAACAGACAAAATAAACCCTAATAGCACCTCGGCCACCTTTCATCCTCAACCAGCCAGTAAGAACCCTAATCCTACTTAACGGCCCTCTGTCCTCTCTCACTATGTAACCAAAAACCGATAAAGATTCGACAAACCCTAGCTTCTCATGTTAAAACCCCATGCAGTCGGTACATGCAACACAAAACCTTCAACAATCACAACGCACCAGCCCTCCACTAAAGCAGCCATTGACCAACTTATAACAAACAAATCAATCTCTGCTCACAAATGGATAAGCCGAATCAAACCAACCAAAAAACCTTCATCATCAACAATAAAACCTAAACAAGCCCACCACTGCCACCCAATTTGCGAGCCAACACCCCTCACCCAGCTCAGCCACGATAAACCTGCACTACTCATTCACATCAAAACTTCACTGCCTTCATGCCCACTGCCTCACACCAAGTCCCCTCACTGCACGCACAAAGCCCTCATTCACGCCCACTGCCTCACGCACAAAATGACATCAAACAACCCTCAAATTAACGCCTAAACACCTCTACAAACAGCCCTTAAACTGCCGAGAGAACCCCCCATAAATACAAGCCATAAACCACCGAAACTGCCCAGTATTGCACCCAGAAACTGTCGCAAAACACCACTGAAAACTGTCCAAAACTGCACCAGAAACTACCCCCCAATACCCCTTAAAACACGCAAAAATACGCCCTCAATTACCTGGAAATAACGACCTGAAAAACAGTAGCAAAACAGCAGCGAAACGGAGGGAAAACAGTAGCAAAATAGCACCGAAACGGAGGGAAAACATGGACCAGTGAACCAGAAAAGGTGCGGAGTGTTAGCCCTTCCGACGGACTTGTAACGCCCTTCCGAAAGTCTACATAAAAGGTTAGACCTGATGGCACCTTTTACATCTATTTTCATTCGTATTTTTATTGTTTATTATTTGCATGAGTATTGTGGAATGATGTGTGTTGTGGCCCTTGAATAAAATGAAAAATGTGTCGCCTCTTGTGGGATATAGGATGGAAAATCAGACGTAAATTTCATAGCTGAATCCGAATGGACGGTAGTGCGGTCTGTACTTGGGATACAACTCCACGTACCACTTGAACAAACGGCACATATTTCGATTATTTTGTCTTGTTTGTTTATTATCCGTTATTTAATTTCTGTATGTTATTTGTTTGTGTAATGATGAGATAAAGTGCATGGGCTTAGTAAGTTGGATTAAAGGTCCTCCATTTCGAGGGGTTAAAATCATATACCACGATGTTTTGCCGCGCCAGAAGATGTATATTCGGTTGAATGTAAGATGTGTTCAATCGGGTATATAAAGTCCGATATTGTTTTCTTTATTTTTTATATGCATTATGTTGTTAGCGCATTGGCTTAGTAAGTTGGATTAAAGGTCCTCCATGTCGAGGGGTTAAAATCATTTACCACGATGCTTTGCCTTGCCGGATGATGTATATTCGGCCGAATGTAAGATGTGTTCAATCGGGTATACGAATTCCGATATTGTTGTCTTTATTTTTTATATGTATTATGTTATTAGCGCATGGGCTTAGTAAGTTGGATTAAGGTCCTCCATGTCGAGGGGTTAAAAGCCTTTACCATGATCCTTTGCCACGCTGGATAATGTATATTCGGTTGAATATAAGACGTGTCCAGTCGGGGATACGAAGTCCAATATTGTTGTCTTTACTTTTATATGCATTACGATGTGATGCGCATGGGCTTAGTAAGTTGGATTAAAGGTCCTCTATTTGGAGGGATAAAAAGCCTACGGTCTACCTTTACCACGATACTTCGCCACGCCTTTTATTTCGTTATTTGCTTTTCTTTCTATGTCATCTTCTTGCATAATCATGCATCATGTTACATCGCGCATGGCAAATCAAGTTGGATTAAAGGTCCTCCACTTTGAGGGATAGAAAGCCTACGGGCTACCTTTGCCACGACATTTTACAGCGCCGGACAAAGTGCATTCGATTGAATGTGAGATACGTTCAATCGGACACTTGAAGTCCTATATAGATGTGGGCATATGTCGCATCTCTTTTCTTTCACTTCCATTATTTATCTTTCAAATCGCATAATGGCACGTTTATTTTGATGTACAATTGCCTCCTTGGTTATTTCTTTGCATTATATACCTAATTGTTTCTCTTTATTACGTATGATTGTGCAACTGCCATTTGTTTGCATTTCCGTGTCCATGAATGTAATGTGCTTATGACATTGTATGCTTGCCGTATTTCAATTTATCTTTATGCATGCAAATTCGGACATAGATCATATGCAAATAGGTTGTATGCAAATTTGGACATAGATTGTATGCAAATAGGTTGTATGCAAATTTGGACATAGATTATATGCAAATAGGTTGTATGCAAATATGAAAATGTGTACATGTGAACTTAGATGAACTTTTGATTTATGCGTGCGAACTTAGAAATAGAATACCCTTAGGAATATATGTTGCTAGACTCGATTAAATTATTGCACAAATCATTTTATTACAAGTGGCATAAGTAAGGGACCATTCCGAACCCAACGGTTTGAGGTCTTCCCTTGCGAGGGGTGAGTGCGGCCTTAAATCATTTTCCCGGTTCACACCGGGTGGCTATTCTGTACTCTCAACCGGGTCGCGAGCCCGAAACAGCATGCGTCGCCCAATTTCTGTGTCCCACAGTCTGGCGACTCCACTGGGGATAGAGAATCGGCCCCAAAATAATGTCTTGTAATATTATGATTTGTGCTTTAAGTTAACCGTTCCTATAGTGGGTTGAAAGGGGTTTAATCAAAGGCACTTTTAAGGCTAGGTAATTGTTTGGTGTCTTCCTTCACTCACTACCTTTCTATAAGGAAAAACTGTGAAGGCACCTAGATAATCATCTACTCGTAGCCTACTGTGATGGACTAATTTGGAGGAATCGTTGTTTATCCTGACACCAAGCGATAAGAGCCTAAGAGGCTTGGGTACTTAAGAGAGCCTCGCTCCACCCTCCCTCTGGGGAATCTACAACGGGAAATCCATTTGATAGTCAGTCACACACCATAGTTCGTTGGCACGTACCTTAGTGTATAAAAAAGGTGCATTCACTTGCTCGCTGACCGGCGTAAACATACACGTATAACGCAAGCGCACGTATCGTTCAAGTAGTATAAAAATATCGATCCCACGAGGACTTAATATCTAAACTATTAATTTTATGAGGTCAAATGATTACTAGTATCTAACAGGTTGTTTTATTGATTTGAAATGGTGACGATTCTAAATTTAAAAACAATTAAATAAAATTATTCGAAAGTAGGTTTTAAGAAAATTCAATATTAAAAACTATCAAGGGTTGTGATTTCTTCCAATATCATTTTAAAGATGAAGTGGTTATTTTATAGTTGGGTAATATATTGATTTATTAACCTGGAACACTAAATTATGTGAAAGCATATGTCGATGGTCAGACAGAAATACCCAGTTTAACCCAATTGAACCATATGTCTATGTCAACCAAATTATCTGGATTCATTAAGATCAATTTCTAATTATGGATACCCTCGCCCGACAGGTATATGTCTATCCTGTAAGGAAATCTATTAAATGGTTATCTATCCTCAAGGAAGATCGTGGGCTATTGAGTCTAAGGTCTTAAATCTAAAATCCCTATGTCTAGTTCATTTTAAGTTTACCTAATCAATTTTATTAGTGGCCACTTAATAAAACGCATTAAGATTAAGACTCAATAAATAAATCTTTATATTACCCAAACTATAATCTAACCCTTATAAACCGGTGATATTGAAATTCCTCACAACCCTAGATAACTAACTTAGTTATGATACATGGCTAGGGCTAGTAAAAACTTAAAAGTAAAAGCCATAAAATAAAAATACGGAAAAGTAAATGCGGTAAAGTAAATACTGAAAAGTAAATTACAATAAAATAAAATGCTAAGGTAAAAGGAATTACTTTTACTATTTACTATTTTAGATATCTCCCATAAAATAATATATAAACTTATGATAACATTACCAACCAGCCATATAGGCGGTAACCTGATTAATTCAAATTAAGTCCGACCAGCCATAAAGGCGGTATGATTTGTCCATGACCCTGCCATATAGGCGGTAAGAAAATTTAATTGCCAACCAGCCATATAGGCGGTATCCTTGATTAGTCAGGTTTAAATCAGTTTAAAATGAATTACCAACCGACCAATATGGCGGTATCCTTTTAAAGTCAAATTTTAAATAGTGAATATATTATTTTTAAGGGAGATTAATCTAAATAGCAATAGTAAAAGAATTACCTTTCACTCTAGCAGAGGGAAGTTACCTCCTCATGGTTGAATAGTAAACACTGTAAAAATAAAGAAAGTAAATTACTATTATTACAAAAAGTAATTAAAATTTAATTACAAAAATTAAATTAAAAGAAACTAGAGAGAGAAACTCCATATTTACATCAAAGAAATGAGAGAGAATGGTACAATTGAAACTGAAATCTCGAGCTCAATTTATAGACATCGGTAGGCCACTGGAGTCGCGACGCCAAAGCCTTTGGCCTCGCGATGCGCGAACAATTGATTTGGTCCACACGTTTTGACTTTGACTGTTGACGCGGATTTCATCGGCCCAATAAGAATTCGACACGTAGCACGCGGTAGATTCGGTTCAATGAGAAGATGACACATGGCAGAATATGATTCGCCGATGATTCGGTCCAATGAGAAGATGACACGTGTCACGCGGAGTGTCGGCACCATAGGTTTGTGACACGTGTATCGGCGCATGTTAGCGGATCCTTTGTGATGGTGACACGTGGTACGACGCACGTTAGCAAAGTCAAACTTCTCAAATTCTGACCGTTGACCCGACGCACGTTAGCAGCTCTGGTGCATGTTAGGCGTCACGACGCCAAGGTCTTGCGCGTCGCGACGCGCCCAAATTACCAAAATGCCCTTTTTTCCAATTTTCACTGTTTTGGTCCAAATCACCTCCAGAATGTCCTGAAACTTTATTTATCTACAAAATAACACAAAACACATCAAAATATTCACAAAACTCAAGAAACTATACAAAATATTAGGTTAAATGAGTGGGAAATATTGATAGATTTACCACTCATCAGTCGCTCGGACCCTTGAGTGGGGAGACCTAGTTGTGGGTAATCCTTCATCAGCGAAAGCCTTTGTCCACACCCCCGTAAACCCACATGTGAACCTTGGTCGTATAACTAATAAGAATTATTTACTTGTGCTTGTGTTTGGGAACATGGTCGTTTGGATCCATTCGGACCTTTTGTCATGAGGTATTGGCTTGTTGGGCCATTTAAACTGGGACAAGAACATATCTTATGATGATTGGGCCAAAAGCTTCAAAAACGCCAATGGGCCATTATATGCTTGTGTTTGGGAACATTATCGTTTGGATCCATTCAGACCTTTTGTCATGAGGTATGGGCTTGTTGGGCCATTTAAACTGGGACAGGAACGTATCTTATGATGATTGGGCCAAAATCTTCTAAAACGCCAATGGGCCATTATATGTTTGTGTTTAGGAACATTATCATTTGGATACGGTTGGACTTCTTTCCATGAGATGTGAACTTGTTGGGCCATTTAAACTGGGACGAGTTCACTCCTATGACAGTTAGCCCAAAAGCTTCTAAAATGATGATGGGCCGATTTGTGTGAAACTTTTAATGAGTTGATATATTCCTTGTATCACATGTATCTCATTCATCTCATGCATACATATATCATGTTAACACCCTCAAGGTCTATAAAAGACATCATAGATTCCCGTTGGGTTAGGGAAGAGGGAAGACTCACTAAAAGACCGGTAACAGATATGAGTACATCCGATAACGAGGTATCCCAGATAGATCAGTTGGAAAACGGTCTCGCCAAAAATTACTAAACAGTTGCAAGCCTTGACTACTATTGTGGCTGGTATGGCTGTACCCCGTGCTGGGGGAAGTTCTGAGAATGTGAGGCGCGAGGAGCCTCCGAATAGGTTGGGGGATTATATCCCCGCTTTTGATGACGACATGGCAGAGTATGCAACAGGTAGAGTGATTGGGTCTCAGACAGAATTTCAGAAGCTTCGGGATCAGGTTGAAACAGTTACCCGTAAAATGAGGGGTAAACATAAAGAGTTGTTAGATTATGAGGCAATGACCTTCGAAGAACAGTTGCCAGCTCAGTTCAAGATGCCGGATATGGCTAAGTTCAACGGGAAGGGGATCCGAGGGTCCATCTCCGTCAGTATGTTTCAGTTATGAGTTCAGTGGGTTTATCCAAGCGTCAAGTGCAGAAAATGTTTGGGATGTCACTTATGGGAGCACCGGTAGTTTGGTATCACAGCCTTGAGAAGAAGATTAGGGAAGATTGGAGGGAACTGGCTGATGCATTTCTGAAGCAATATGTTACAGACTTGGAAATTGATTTGTCACTCCGTGATTTGGAGAACACTAAGCAGAAGCCGGAGGAAAGCTTTAAAGACTATGTGGATCGCTGGAGAAGCCAGCTTTTGAAAATGCAGACTCGGCCCTCGGATAATGACCAGATCAAGATGATTATCAACGGTACTAAGCCCTCCATTTATGGCAAGCTGAGGAGAATGACTTCGATGATTGCAGATTTTCGACAGTTGAGGGAGACTGTTATGGATATCGAAGAGGAAGAAGCCGAGAACATAAAGTTTTACGGCCAGAATAGAAGGAATTTTGGGGGACATTCTGAGACCAAGCCCGCTACTGCAGAGATTGCCGCCATCAGAAACCAGCGTTTCTCTAACCTGGGGAAGCCTTTGTCTAAGGTGTTTGAGAAGTTGAAGGGACAAGGACTCCTAAAACCTTTAGAATGTAAACCACTTCCACATCTTCCACCGCCACACCTCAAAGTGAACCTTTATTGTCACTTCCACCAGCTACATGGCCATGACACCGACAACTGCACCTGCCTTCGGCATGAAATCCAGGACCACATTGATACCCACAAAATACCCGACCTTGAAAAATAACGGCCAAACACACACATGAATCCTCTGCCAAATTACCACTCCGTTCCCCCACCCACCTACATGATCAACTCTGGCCTGCCCGAAAGCTTTGTCCTCCAAACCCTCAACCACCCAGCTTCTTTCATGGGGATAAGGAATGATAGCAGTGAAGAACCATAGGTCGGGGAAGAAGGCAATGTTGCGAATGATGAAGTTGTTCCTCCTAGTTTATTTGATCCTGCATTTTTAATAAAGACATTGATTCTGTCTACTTGTTTGAATCGTTTCTTAATGATTATAAAGACGTTCATTTCATTTACTTGCCTAAGCCTCTTCCTGCAACATGAGTATATTTGACAAAAGCATTAAACCTTGGTACTATGATACTCAGCGATATTTAGAACATGGGGGATCTTCGAAAGAAGCAAGCAGAAAAGATAAGATAGCCATTCAGAAAGTGGGAAATAGGGGCAGTGAGACTGTCAGATTTGGAAGGGAACGAGTTCACCAAGCCGATCAATGTTGACAAATTGAAGCTGTACTTTGCCTGAGGAAGAGAAGAATGGTCACCAGAGGAATTAGCAGAAGACCTAACCCAACGGGATAGAAAATTCACTCATACATGCATGCATACATGTAACATATTTTACATTCTTTTTTGTGTTTGTTTTGTTCTGTATTCAAAGGTTTCAAAGAAGAAAAAGAGAAAGCTGCAAAGACAAGCCAACCAGAATCAGCAACATATGAGTAGTAGTTTCTGGGATGAGTCTCAGGGTTGAGGCCCATATCAGTTTCAGTCTTGGGGATGAGTCCCAAGGGCAAGGCCCATATCATTATCAGTTTGGGGCGAGGCCCACATCAGCATCAATCTGGGGGCGAGGCCCACATCAGCATCAGTCTGGGGGTGAGGCCCATATTAGCATCAGTATCAATCTTGTCGGGTATGACACTTTGGGGACTAGGCCCACATCATTATCAGTATCAGTCTTACCGGGAATGGCACTCCGAGAATGGAGCACAGTTCGAGAATGAACAAGCCGGGAATGGCACTCCGAGAATGGAGCACAGTTCGGGAATGAACAAGTCGGGAATGGCACTCCAAGAATGGAGCACAGTTCAGGAATGAACAAGCCGGGAATGGAACTCCGAGAATGGAGCACAGTTCGAGAATGAACAAGCCGGGAATGGCACTCTGAGAATGAAGCACAGTTCGAGAATGAACAAGCCGGGAATGGCACTCCGAGAATGGAGCACAGTTCGAGAATGAACTAGCCGGGAATGGCACTCCGAGAATGGAGCACAGTTCGAGAATGAACAAGCCGGGAATGGCACTCCGAGAATGGAACACAGTTCGAGAATGAACAAGTCGGGAATGGCACTCCGAGAATGGAGCACAGTTCGGGAATGAACAAGATGGGAATGGCACTCCGAGACTGGAGCACAGTCCGGGAATGGACCGCCTCACAGTACCGGTTCGAGAATGGACCACCTCTCATCAACCCGGTTCGAGAATGGACCACCTCACAACAAAATCAACTCAACTCAGCACATGGCAAGTCAAGTGGCAGCTGGCGAGCCAGGTAAGTAAAAATGCATTGCATAACTTTGATAGGGTTGTTCTTATCACACACTGCACAAGTCCCATCAAAGTGGGGGCGACTGTAGGCACTGAATTTTTGCATGTAAGTCTCAATGATGAGTCTCATTGGAGGCACTACCTTTTAAGTCGCGGAAGTTGCGGGAAACGGTTGTCGGAAGGGAAACATCAAGAATTGACATTTTTTTTGATTCGTTGCTTAGCTTCGGGCGCATTTGTGGACCTTTGTTTTAAAATTCACTTAACATTGGCTCAAACCATCACTAAGACACACACCAAGCCCATCTCACCCAAGCCCAATCCAAAAATAATTAAAACATGTCACAAATTAAAATTAAAACCAATTAAAATTAAATTAAACCAATTAAAATTAAATTAAATTAAATTCCAAAATTAAAATAAATCCATTCCTAATTTAAATAATTCACTCACCAAATTTAATATATTTACCCACCTAAAATAAAAATATCATTTCCTTTAATAAACTAAATAAAATCCATCCTTTTTTAATTGATTTATTTCCTTATTCAAACAAATCCATGCAAACCCTAATCCCCATACCCTCTCACTATAAAAATAGCACATAACCAAACCCTAAAGCCTTGGTCAATCCCCACGGCACAAACAAAAAAAAACAGACAAAATAAACCCTAATAGCACCTCGTCCACCTTTCATCCCCAACCAGCCAGTAAGAACTGTAATCCTCCTTAATGGCCCTCTGTCCTCTCTCACTATGTAACCAAAAATCGACACAGATTTGACAAACCCTAGCTTCTCATGTTAAAACCCCATGCAGTCGGTACATGCAGCACAAAACCTTCAACAATCACAATGCACCAGCCCTCCACTAAAGCAGCCATTGACCGACTTAT
Source organism: Zanthoxylum bungeanum (assembly GCA_019454045.1). Classification (NCBI taxonomy): domain Eukaryota; kingdom Viridiplantae; phylum Streptophyta; class Magnoliopsida; order Sapindales; family Rutaceae; genus Zanthoxylum; species Zanthoxylum bungeanum. The sequence goes on from SKCR01027653.1 coordinate 106,762, forward strand.
AACAAACAAATCAATCCCTGCTCACAAACGGATAAGCCGAATCAAACCAACCAAAAAACCTTCATCATCAACAATAAAACCTAAACAAGCCCACCACTGCCTCCCAATTCGCGAGCCAACACCTCTCACCCAGCTCAGCCACGATAAAACTGCACTACTCATTCACATCAAAACTTCACTGCCTTCACGCCCACTGCCTCACACCAAGTCCCCTCACTGCATGCATAAAGCCCTCCTTCACGCCCACTACGTGTTTTACAAGAAGATACACCCCACATCTGGGAAATACACTCCATTCCCTTCCTCTGTCAAGATCGGCAAACTCACTGGTTTGGGCTCCAACGATTCGGCACTGGCAGTTTTTCTTCCACTATTTTCGGCCATTGATGTCCTCCATGAAAGCTCCAAGCTCCAAGTGATAATTCCATGCTCATGTAGTGAGTTCCCTATCACCTTAGGATGGCTCCTATGTGTGCTAGCACCCAAGAAATTTTCCATAAATTTCCTTAGCTTCTCTTTCATCACTCGGTCAAACCAGAAAAACAGAAGGCAGAAAAATGACGTGAGAGAGAAGAAGGTTTTAGCTCCAAAACCGTATCGAAGGAGAGAGAATGATGAAATGTGTAAATGTTAATTTGTTTTCCAAAAACAAATAAAACATATACCAAAAACTTTTCCAAAAATTCAAGCATTAAATGCTTTCAATCATCTCACATCAACTCACATCAATCAATCAATCAATTGTCACATCACTCAAAGTGACATGTGATTTGACGCTTGATGTGACTAATGATTTGATGCTTGATTTTACTTGTGTGCCGCACTCGAATTCGAAATGTGAATGCGCTCGCAAATAATCCCGGGCTCGGGTTTGCTAATTCCAAATTAATGAATTTTCCGTTGCGACGCAATTAAATGATTACGCCTAGCGAATTCACTATTCACGTCGCTAACGAATTAATTCTAAATTAATTCGTTCGCCCGAATTAAAATCAAATTTTAATTCCACGTCGAAATCTAATTTCGTTTAATATATCGAATATATTAATTTATCGATTAATTCTAAATTAATCGTTATCTTTCTTTAAATTGATATCTTATCCCAGATAAAATATCTCTGCAATTAATCCCAGATTAATTTTCTCTCTCATCATAATTAATCCCAGATTAATAAAGTGCGAGTCATACGTCATCGGTAATCTTCGGGAAGCGACCCATGAGATCCCCAGATATGTTGGCAGTAAATACGGTCGTCGGACTATCCGAACACGTAAGCACCTCGTACTACGTTTATACCGATTTACAAGACAAGGTTGGCTTCTAGCAAAGCGCCATGCCTACCCAATTCTCCAGAAACATGCTTACAGGATTAAGCGATCTATATCAGGCGTAGTATACATAGTATTGAGTATGTCGATCCAGTATCGGATGATCACGTGCTAGGCCTGGGGCTGGAATTGTGTCTGCCCCGTACGAAGCACATGTCGGATGTCTGGTGACTAGTCTCTATAATCGGATATGCATGACCTTGTCATAATATCCCGATAGTTGCAGCATTTAAGAGAACCAGTCTCGTATCCTACGTGACCATCATCTCCACTATGACTGGAGTGATACTTCCATATTGACATCACACCCAACACATTACGATTCTCAATATACCCAGCATTGGCGTACACATAACCTGTTAAAGTCCTGGACGACCGTAACCAAAATATATTGATTGTCGCAAGTATTAGCGGTGCAAGTCTCAGGTTAAGACCAAATACACCTACCCTAATTTCGGACTTCCATAGACACATAGTCATACTACCAATGGAATTCTGAGGGGGTCTATCCAGAGCGAAGCTGTTTCCCGTACCATCGGTAAAACACAACCTCATATTACACTTGCATGAGTATCTTATACCCAAATATATGAGAACTATGTCGTTGTGCCTTCACAACGCGCACAAGTGTAATACTAGTCTTTTACGCATTTATCGATGTCCAATCTCGACAATGCTCTGACAAGGGCTATTTAATGATTTATCCTTCGTGAACTGATACTGTCTCATATCATTCTCAATCCAGGAACTAATCATAGGGACATCCTATCATTTATACATCTAGGTGATCTAATCACAAATGATAAGAGTGCAATCTCCTTTGTCACATAGTTAATTTGTACAAAAACACCATGATCTGTAGAAATAGTGACGATATGGGTCATAATTGTCCAACAATCTCTCACTTGGCCTATAGCCAGTCACTCGAGTGTCTTACACCCGAACTATGTATGGTTGGCTCAAACTGCTGAGAAATGCTTTCATCAGCGGATTTGCATGATTATCTTCTGATGTGATTTATTCGATCATCACAACGCCATGATGTATGATCCGAACGAATCAGATGAATAGTTGAAGTATTTATCTGGATCGTTGATGAGACCATCAATTCTTTAGCTTGTGCTGACGCCTAGCTCAGCTGCTAACAGAATTATATCTAATCTAATTAGATTTGTTATCGACCCAAATGGCTTCTATTGCCGCCTCAGCTGCAGCAATAACCCGCATTTGTGGACCTTTGTTTTAAAATTCACTTAACCTTGGCTCAAACCATCACTAAGACACACACCAAGCCCATCTCACCCAAGCCCAATCCAAAAATAATTAAAACATGTCACAAATTAAAATTAAAACCAATAAATTAAATTAAACCAATTAAATTGAAATTAAATTAAATTAAAATCTAATTAAATTAAATTCCAAAATTAAAATAAATCCATTCCTAATTTAAATAATTCACTCACCAAATTTAATATATTTACCCACCTAAAATAAAAATATCATTTCCTTTAATAAACTAAATAAAATCCATCCTTTTTTTAATTGATTTATTTCCTTATTCAAACAAATCCATGCAAACCCTAATCCCCATACCCTCTCACTATAAAAATAGCACATAACCAAACCCTAAAGCCTTGGCCAATCCCCACGGCACAAACAAAAAAAACAGACAAAATAAACCCTAATAGCACCTCGTCCACCTTTCATCCCCAACCAGCTAGTAAGAACCGTAATCCTCCTTAACGGCCCTCTGTCCTCTCTCACTGTGTAACCAAAAACCGACACAGATTTGACAAACCCTAGCTTCTCATGTTAAAACCCCATGCAGTCGGTACATGCAGCCCTCCACTAAAGCAGCCATTGACCGACTTATAACAAACAAATCAATCTATGCTCACAAACGGATAAGCCGAATCAAACTAACCAAAAAACCTTCATCATCAACAATCAAACCTAAACAAGCCCACCACTGCCTCCCAATTCGCGAGCCAACACCTCTCACCCAGCTCAGCCACGATAAAACTGCACTACTCATTCACATCAAAACTTCACTGCCTTCACGCCCACTGCCTCACACCAAGTCCCCTCATTGCACGCATAAAGCCCTCCTTCACGCCCACTACGTGTTTTACAAGAAGATACACCCCACATCTGGGAGCAACAGTCCGGTTTTCTGAGGCCTGTTGTATAGCCCAACGACTATCACTGGATGCCAGAACCAAGCAATACTACATTTGCTCAACTGAACGCAATGGGGAGATGTGACATATGTAATGGTAACCACCCGAGAGATCATTGCGAGTACAACTACAATCCAGGGTGGCAGAGCTATCAAAATCCTTCATGGTACGAAGAACCATCACATTTTTCATCTTATCCACCATCTACCTTCGATTTCCATCAACAATCAGAACCATCAGAGGAAAATCAGATGGTTGACATGCTTAAAGATTGGTTCAAGAAACAAGACGAAAAGTTGGATACAATGCTTGAAACATGCCAGAATCAATTTGAAAGTATTCAGAGACAATCAGAATTCATTCAGAGATTAACAGATCAGACGAGACAATTAACTGAAAACCAGAGCTACGTACCTCATGGACCATTTTCAGATGACACTGATGAAGCCTTCGAGTACCAATCATTTTACAATGACACTTCAACAGAGGAGGAGGCTGAGCAATATCAACAACCAGAGGTATCAGTTCAGGAGCCCGAACCAGCAAAGTCTCGATTTGATTTTTATTATTCTGACTCTGACGATGATGAAACTGAGCTGTTGGTACCAACTGCATCAACACTTGAGGATGGAATTCTGTATCCTCAAAATGAAGATCTTGGAGCATCCATTGCACAATTGTTTGAAGAAGATCTACCTGAGCCAATCATTTCACCCAGATCAGAGGATGAAGACCTAAAATCTAACATTTCTTTTCATCCTCAGGTTGATAATTTTGAAGCATGCATTTCACAGATGACAGATGAAGAGCTGAATGCAGAAATTTTCAAATACATCTGTGAAGAAAAGGTGGAGTAAGAAGCAGAGCAAATGGAGGAGCAAATGTCTGACCTTAATAAAGATCCAGAGCATTCAGGAGAAACATCGTTGTATCGGGGAGTACAAATCAAAGACATCACCTAGAAGCTTGACAAAATGGAACTTCCATTCCAAGTCAAGCACCATACGAGACCTCCTGATTTTATTCCTTTCTTTTCAGGAACCACTGGAGCAACAATGAGCAAAAAGGTGGCACGAGCACTGAATAGGACAAAATTCTTTTTTTCACCTTACCGTTGGAAAAGACCTTTCAAAAGCAACGTTCACGGGATTGTCTTTAATCGGACATCCAAAACAACACTAAAACCTCCTTGACAGATAGATTTTAGTCACGTCTGGCTGAAGACAAAAAATTTAGCGCTAGCAGGGAGGCAACCCATGCAATTTGTTGTAATTTTTATTTTATTATTTTGTGTATAAATGTTGTAGAATTTTTAATTTTGTGTGTTATTTTTATAGGGAAAAGCACAAATGGAGCATTTTAAGACAGAAGGAATGGTGTTTGGAAATCACAAAGAAGAGAGACAATTCAATTAGTGATGGCTGAGTAAAGAATGAATTCTTGAGACGCATCCTTATGAATTTATACTAAGCTAGTGGCGTATTGCGTACACAATTCTGTTGCCTTAATTATTGCTTTGATTTGCTTTTCTGTTGTAATTATCTTTATTTTCGTAGACAGGATCCAGACTTTTTGACCTTTCACGATTTCTTTTGTTGTTTAGCTAACAAACGTCCTCTGGAAGATACTTGTGCTATTTTTACTCACCATTTTCAGGTACTATAAATTCAGCTCGTCATTGCACTTTGGAAGGCATCCTGATTTGAGAAAGAAATACATAAAAAATGGAAGCCACTTCAAGAAGACGAGTTGAAAACATCTTTGTGTTTTGCGGTAGTAGTGTTGGTGTTAAGCCACAATACGTAGAAGCAGCACAGGAATTGGGTCGAGTCTTAGCTGCAAGGAATATGCACTTAATATATGGCGGAGGCAATCTTGGACTAATGAGGATCGTTTCAAAGGCTGTATAGGAGGGAGGTAGTCACGTTTTGGGAATCATCCCAAAACCCTTGGCAGAGGCAAATCTTATTGAACCATCAAACAGAGAGGAACTGATCGTGCCAGGTATGTGTGAACGTTTGGTAGAAATGATTAACCGTGCTGATGCTTTTATCGCTTTGCCAGGTGGCTTGGGCACATTGGAGGAAATTTTTATAGTTCTATCTTGGGCGAACCTGAACATACACCAGAAACCGCTTGGACTGTACAACGTTGATGGATTTTATGATTTTCTTTGTATGTTTCTTGATGATGCTCAGAGAAATGGGTTCGTGTCAAAACCTATGAAAGAAATCCTCTATACTGCCAGAACTGCTCCGGATCTAATAGACCAACTCTTAGCCTATTAACCACAAGTTGACCATATCCTTTCAAAGATAAATTGGTCCGAGGACGATCGTGGTAAGAGGCGTCGTGTTAATCTGGATCTTAACCTTTAATTTCCTGTAGATTTTCAGCTAACCAGGTACGACCTTCTTAACTCTCCTTCTACTGTTTAAGACATTGGGGACAATGTCTCATTTAGGTTTGGGGGAGGGAATTAGTTGATCAGTACCTTGTTTTTAATTTTGTGTGTTATTTTTATTTTTAGTCCAAAATTTTTCGAAAAATACAAAAAAAATTGAAAAATTTTCAAAAATTACAAAAATATTTTGTATTTTTATTTTGACTAAAAAGGTAAAATTGGTAAGAGATAGAGCTGAGTAAGGAGTTTCCACTCCTGAGACGTATCTTAAACCTATTTCGAAACAAGTTAATTTTTGTTTATTTCCTTTTGAATTATTTAATTTGTAAATTCTCCATAAAACGGACTAAAATGGATCTTCATATGCTCAGTTGGCAGGTATTATCAACATGCATGGAAACATACGGATATGAGCTAAAATTGAAAAGTTTGTAATATTCAGTGCTCTAGTTTAATTGGAGGAAGCATCTCAAAAAGCAATGGAGTAAAAAAAAAAACGTCTTAGATCCGAGTTATTAAGTCTGTAAGGGTGTTTTAACACCTAGTGCCCTAAAACCAACTGGTTTGGGAGTCACTGGCCCAAAGCTCCTTACATGGATCAGAGATGTTGCCGAATAAATATATATATCTGAAGTCTGAGTAATTAAGTCCGTAGGGGTGTCTTAACACCTGGTGCCCTAAAGCCAACTGGTTTGGGAGCCACCGGCCCAAAGCTCGTTACATAGATGAAAGATATTGTATATAAATAAAAAATAGAAAAAAAAAATCAAAGAAAAAATCCGAGAAATCCGAAAAATTATTCCATTGCTACAAAAAGGTGTGAAATCTGATAGAACTTTAGGACAAAAATATTACTCTCTTATCAACTGCACTTATGACTGTTGTGGGAAAAATGAGTTGTTTAATATTTGTTGGCTGTGTATATGGAGAATGGTAAATATAATCGGAGAATTTACTTATTCAGTAATTTAGAAAGAAACAAAACAACTAGTAACTTGGAGTAGAAGGTTCACCTGATTAGTCATTAACTTCTTTATTCTCTTTTCTCTTGTCTTTTTGCTTTTGTGTGCATTAGTTTTACTTTCTTTTTACTTTTGTAAAATATTTGTGGGTATCATTGCTGTAAACCCTCACGAGAATACAACTCGTCCACTAGGGACACCTAGGGGTTTAAAGGCTTGTTGCATATGCTAAATGAAACTGTGATCCCTACGAAAGTGGCTTAGTTAAATTTTATTATGTTATTTTATTTTGTGTTTTGCTCGAGGACTAGCAAAATGTTAGGTTTGGGGGTGTGATGAGTGATATTTATATCACTATTTCTCACTCATATAACCTAATATTTTGTATAGTTTCTCGGGTTTTGTGAACGTTTTGATGTGTTTTGTGTTATTTTGCAGATAAATAAAGTTGGAAAAGCATTGGAAGTAATTTGGGGCCAAAATAGAGAAAAAATGACAAGTGGACAATTCGGTAAATTGTGCGGGTCGCGACGCCGGTTCCAGAAAATGCCTATAAATTCAGGCCTTCACCACTTCATTTGGTGTGCTTTCCTTGGGAGCTTTTCCCTATTTTTAGAGGATTGCATCTAGTTTTTGTAAATATAAATAATATTTAATTTATGTATTTTAATTTTCAGTAGTAATAATAGTAGTTATTCTTCTTCTCCTTTCTTTTATGTTTTGTAGTTAATTTTCCACTGGGGAAGGGTGAAGCTTTTATTATTTTAATTTAGATTAATCTCCCTTAATTATAATATAGAAATTATAATTCAAATTAAAAAGATTACCGCCTTAATGGCTGGTTTTATTTATTTGACATAAAGTGGCACCGCCTATATGGCCGGTCTTTAGGTGACAGATAATTACCGCCTATATTGATGGTTTATGGACAAATAATAATACCGTCTTTATGGCTGGTCGGACTTAATTAAAATCTAATTTAATGAGGATACCGCCTTTATGGCTGGTCGGTAATATCATGATTAATTTTTATATTATAATAAGGGAGATGTCTAAATTATAAATAGTAAAAGTGGATCCCCAACCCCAGTATTTTTTTTATTCTAGGGAAGTGATGAAACACAATATCCACACTTAATAATTGATTTTCTTTTTATGGGTAGTTCTTTAGTTTGTTTATTGAGTCTTAAGCTTAATGCTTCTTGTTGTCTGATCACCAATAAGATTGATGTGGTAAACTTAAAATGAACTAGACAAATGGATTTTAGGTTTCAGCCTTAGATTCAATAGCCCGCGATCTTCCTTGAGGATAGATAACCCTTTAATAGATTTTCTTACATGATAGACATATACCTGTCGGGCGGGGGTAGCCACAATTGGAACTTAATCTTAATGAATCCAGGTAATTTGGTTGACATAGACATATGGTTCAATTGGGTTATACTGGGTATTTGCGTCTGACCATCGGAAGAGGATTTTGCATATCATCGTGTTCCAGGTTAACAAATTAATTTATTACATATTTATTACATATAAATAAGAGAGTCAATTCATCTTTTTAATAATATTGTGTGGAGTCACGACCCTAGATCCTTTAGTCTTTTCTTTTTTTTTCCTTAGTATTTTCTTTTGAGTCTATTTTTATTTTATTTTGCAAAACCACATTCAACCAACCAAAAGCAATCAATTCCTTTCTCCCTATAATTAGATACCTGTAAATAAATAGATTCAATAATTAATAACAATAGTAGGAATTAAGTACTCGTGAGATCGATATTTTTATACTACTTGAACGATACGTACGCTTGCGTTATACGTGTGTGTTTACGCCGGTCACCCACTTGCTTCACTATGAACTAGGGCTAACAGATTGGTGGCATTTACACTTTTACCCAGTAAATGTGTTTTAGGCACTTTGCCCAATAAACTAGATTCGTATACTTTATTTGACTGGAATCAAATCAGTCCTAGTACCCACTCTTCGAAAGTGTGGATATACGAGTCTTGTTTAATTGTGTCCCAGACAACAATGCCACAATTAAGTTTCATCTGATCAAATCAGTTTGAGCTATTTGTTTGTCATTTTTGAGATTTATTTATATCCAAAATATAAATTCTGTTATTCACATCTAATGTGATTATCTCAATATCATCTTTATATAATAAAACACTTTTGTGTTCTAGAATATAAAGGTTCACCCGCAGCGGGTTAAACACTGATATAAAGATAATGTTTCTAGTCAAACTAGTTACATTATAACAGTTTCCAAATTTAGGTACACACCCGAATGATAGTTCCTAAACTTAGGTATCTACGGTTGAAACAGCGACTTTCGTCCCATTTCCAATTCGCAGATAAATCTCAACTGAAGTCAGCATCCTGCTCATAGCAGATTCTGAACATCAAAACATATTTATGTACCACACTTAGTATTTAAAATCCAATTTTAACACTAGTAATGAACATATTTATGACAAACATATTTGAAGTCAGAGCCTTGCTCGTCTTCAATTCCTTCATGTCTGCTTTGTCCAAACGGCAGTCATGCTTCCGCGATCCCGTTTGCCATAATTTAGGCAGACATTTTGGGATATTATCATTTATCTTCCCAGAAGATTATAATGATTTTGCCTTTGGCCTTTTCACATTCCAGTAGCCTTTGGCCAAGCCTCGGGTTTCTAGAATATCGAAGTAAGGTGCGCCTTGCGCTACTTGCCTAATTGCAAACTTTGACTTTATCTCCTTGAGAATAGTCATTAACTCTCCAAGAGTTATTTATTGCAATTTAGTACTTCTAAAATCTAAGTATAGATTTATGAAGATCCTTCAATTTCAGTATTATACTTTAAGAATCTAATCCTTAGTTCTGATTAAGAAATTAAGGAATCTAATTAGCAAGCTTAATGGATTAAGTACTAAAGTTATCATTACATAAATCTTCCAAAGATTATGCTCTACTATTTGCTTGACTCCGGGCTTAGGCCTAATATGTTATTTTATCAAATAAAGTAACTTATTATTTTTCCAGGACCATCCAGAAATTTATTCCAAATTTTGAAAATTAAACCATTTAAATACAGTTTCCCCAGGATTATGTTTTAAATGTCAATCTTTCAATTTTATCATGATTTTAATAGTCCAACTATTTAATCAACGATTTAGGTACTATTTATTATAATGATTACAATAGTCCAACTATTTAATCAACTATAATTTAATATATTAAAATCAATTATATTGATTACTATAATCCAATTATAAAATCAACTATAAATGAATAGTTTGAATATAGTCCAACTATTAATTAAAACAACAATTTAAATATTAGTCCAACTAACATTTAATTTATTTGACGAATGATATTTGTTTTGAGCGCGTATGGCAAGTAATTAAACGATTATTGCAAATTCATTTCTTGCCTCCCACTATTTTTCGGTGAGCCTCTAACCCTCTGTCGAGTACTCGGGAAACCGTGTTTCCTAGTGGGCTAGGATCCCGTTAAATATCACACAATCTTGACTTTGGCCAACAAATTGTATGATAATTAACTAGGTAGATCTCTAAGATCGATTGGATCCAATCTAATTCCTAGATCCGGTAGGGGGACATCCAAGTCCGAAACATATATCTTATATATGCCAATACATCCAATGTATTACCTAACCTTTTTCCTCTGAATCAACTAAGTCTTGGCTTTGGCACAACAAACTTAGTGATCCCAGTTAAGTGCGACCCATTGACCATGGAAAGCTTCGTAATCAATGTCGATGGACAAGAAGTGGTCTTGACTTTGGCCAACAAACCACAACTTGGACAAGACACCAATATGGAACAAAGCCTTCGTGATTCAAACACATCCTCGACGGACAAAGGCCTTGACTTTGGCCAACAAGCCAATGCCAGTCTCGGATCTTGAGTGAGAATCACTCAATGGAAGGAAAGACGCTTAATATTTTGCGAGGGTTTTTCGAGTGCAAATTGGAAACCAATTTATTATCTTTGTTAAGGTCTCATCATCATACACCCTTAAACATGCATTCTAAATACATAATAAAGCGCGTATAATAAAATAATAATGATATGCGGATGGATACTTTACACATTGATCCTAGATCAAATCTCTCTCTTTCTCTCTCCCGCTATCACATGTATTACTTCTACACGTTACACTACACTTCTAAAGAAACCTCATTTACATTGAGAGGGAATAGGTGAGAAGAGAATACAAAGAGTATGGAGGTGATAAGGCTGGACACGCAGGTCCAATTAATAAATCAAATTTATTACAACAATTTCTAAAATTGCCCCACCCATCTAATATACATCTGATATAAAGTATTCATGCATCGCAATCATGTATTCACACAAGCATGTTATCAATCAATCTAATCAAATTAATTAATCTAATAATTAGTGACCATCCAATGTTCAAACAACGATTTGATTTTGCGCGAGGCAAACTCATTTTGTGAATAAGTACTCAAAGTACGAATTCTCGAATAAATTAAACTACATAATTAAATCCAATTCAATTTTATTTAATACTAATTCGCTATTTAATTCCAAATTAAATACTACACTTTATTAATAAACATTTTACGACTTAAATTCCAAATTTAATCGTTACGGGTCTCAAAGCCCGATTAACGTCCAACGTCAATTTAATTAAAGTCCAATAGGCTTTCAATTAATTTCTTAAGGCATGGACTTTTGGTCAACTCGGGTCAAACCCAATAACCAAAGTCCAATCCCGGAGTTACCCCATAAGCCCAGAAATCAATTTAGGCCCATTAGGCCCAATTAAACTTTAAAGGTCCATTAAGTCGCATTTGGGCTTTATGGAGGCGGTTTTGGGCCTAATTGGATCCAACCAATTTAGCCTAAACCCAACTTGGTGCAACTAAGCCCAATAAGCCCATTTAGAACTTTAAAAGTCCAATTTTCAAAATTAGGCCCAACATAATTAAATTCCAAATTCCAAATTCCCAATTTAATTACATAAAGTGTATTACACAATTAATTACCCAAATCAATATTTCCAAAATACGAATTAGCCTAATTAATCATGCTCATTTACATCAATTAGTGTCCAACACATTTTATCAAAAAATCAAACCCAAACATGCTTAAGGCTCTCGGCAATTTAGGGTTTTAGTAGTCCGATTCCGATTCCAATTGAATCCACAATAAACATTACCCAATCGATTTCAACTCATCCAATGATCAAAATCAAAACAATTCCAAGACTTAGGGCATCAACATACATTCGGCCAAGCTAATGTAATTGGGGAAAATTTGTCCAATTCAAAATTCATCAAATTGACAATGCATAACACCATGTTATCATCAATTAAGCATACTCAAACATTCAATTTCATCCAAATATGCTCAAATCAAAAAGCCCCAAATTTTACCCTAATTCATGTTTCATGCTCAAATGGCTCTGATACCATTGTTAGAGTTTCTAAACATCTCAAGGATCATTATCAAGCAAGAAACAAGTATGAATACACATCAAAGGAGGTGCAGAATTATACTCACAATGAACGGATTGGATGCATCGAAGAACAAAACTCCATTTCCTTCCTCTGTCAAGCTCGGCAATCTCACTGGTTTGGGCTCCAAGGATTCGGCAGTGGCATTTTTTCTTCACCATTTTCGGCCATTGATGTCCTCCATGAAAGCTCCAAGCTCCAAGTGATGATTACATGCTCATGTAGTGAGTTCCATATCACCTTAGGATGGCTCCTATGTGTGCTAGCACCCAAGAAATTTGCCACAAATTTCCTTAGCTTCTCCTTCGTCACTCGGTCAAACCAGAAAAACAGAAGGCATAAAAATGGCGTGAGAGAGAAGAAGGTTTTGGCTCCAAAATCGTATCCAAGGAGAGAGAAGGATGAAATGTGTAAATGTTAATTTGTTTTCCAAAAACAAATAAAACATATACCAAAAACTTTTCCAAAAGGTCAAGCATTAAATGCTTTCAATCATCTCACATCAATCAATCAATCAATTGTCACATCACTCAAAGTGACATGTGATTTGACGCTTGATGTGACTAATGATTTGACGCTTGATTTGACTTGCGTCTCGCACTCGAATTCGAAATGCGAATGCGCTCACAAATAATCTCGGGCTCGGGTTTGCTAATTCCAAATTAACGAATTTTCCGTTGCGACGTAATTAAATGATTACGCCTAGCGAAGTCACTATTCACGTCGCTAACGAATTAATTCTAAATTAAATCGTTCGCCCGAATTAAAATCTAATTTTAATTCCGCGTCGAAATCTAATTTCGTTTAATATATCGAATATATTAATTTATCGATTAATTCTAAATTAATCGTTATCTCTCTTTAAATTGATATTTTATCCCTGATAAAATATCTCCGTAATTAATCCCAGATTAATAAAGTGCGAGTCATACGTCATCGGTGAATCTTCGGGAAGCGACCCATGAGATCCCCGGATATGTTGGCAGTAAATACGGTCGTCGGACTATCCGAACACGTAAGCATCTCGTACTACGTTTATACCGATTTACAAGACAAGGTTGGCTTCTAGCAAAGCGCCATGCCTACCCAATTCTCCAGAAACATGCTTACAGGAATAAGAGATCTATATCAGGCGTAGTATACATAGTATTACGTATGTCGATCCAGTATCGGATGATCACGTGCTAGGCCTGGGGCTGGAATTGTGTCTGCCCCGTACGAAGCACATGTCGGATGTCTGGTGACTAGTCTCTATAATCGGATATACATGACCTTGTCATAATATCCCGATAGCTGCAGCATTTAAGAGAACCAGTCTCGTATCCTACGTGACCATCATCTCCAATATGACTGGAGTGATACTTCCATCTTGACATCACACCCAACACATTACGATTCTCAATATACCCAGCATTGGCGTACACAGAACCTGTTAAAGTCCTGGACGACCACAACCAAAGTATATTGATTGTCGCAAGTATTAGCGGTGCAAGTCTCAGGTTAAGACCAAATACACCTACCCTGATTTCGGACTTCCATAGACACATAGTCATACTACCAATGGAATTCTGAGGGGGTCTATCCAGAGGAAGCTGTTTCCCGTATCATTAGGGGTGAGCATCGGTTCCGGGTTTACCCAGAACCGATTGGAACCGGACCGAAAATCCGGGTTTGGAACCGAAACCGGTTGTAACCGGTCCGGTTCCGGTTCCAAATATAAGGAACCGATTTTAACCGGTCCGGTTCCGGTTCCAGAATGATGGGAACCGG
>SKCR01027654.1:0-120970 GCA_019454045.1 Zanthoxylum bungeanum
GGCCGGCGGTTCGGTTCCGGTTCGGAACCGAACCGAACCGGCCGGTTCCATAAGTATGGAACCGAACCGAACCGGTTAATTTCGGTTCGGTTCCGGTTCCACACTTAAGTGGAACCGGAACCGTAAACCGAACCGGAACCGAATCGGTCGGTTCCGGTTCGGTTCGAACCTTTTTTTTTAATTATATAAAAAATTCGAAAATAAATTAAAGTAAATTAGATTAATTTAATAAATAAATAAAATTAATAAATTGAAGAGCTTGAACTTAAATTTTAAAAAATTTAAGTTGCCTAGGTATCCTCCAAGGGTGAGAGGAATCAAAGTTCACGTAGTTCCATTACAATTATAAGATATTCCCCCTTTCGAAATTTACAATTTTTTAATTATCAAATATCAATCATCATTATCAGTTGATCCTTTAGCTCCGGTTCCGCTTGCACTTGTTGTTGCAGATGCATTATCGAACAAGTCTTCAAAATCATCGGGGACATCTTCTTGTTGTCTCAGATCAGCTCGAGTCCAATCATCCACACAAGCTGTTGCTTCTAGAGTGCTTGGATGTAATGAAGATCGTCTAACTTCCAATATATTGCCTCCCAAGTTGAAGGCTTGCTCAACCGCAACGGTGGAAATAGGTGCTGCCAATATCTCTTTAGCAATAATTGATAAAACATAATATATATTTTGATGTCGGTTCCAACATTCAAGGATTTTAAAATTTTTACTAACTAAACTTTCAGTAGGAAACTCGAAATTTGTAGATAAATAATTATCTAATTCGGGGTTATTAGTTGCCGTATCCCTAACTTTTTTATTTCGTTACAGTAACCAACGATCCCCTGCGCTAAGTCTTGTTTGAATTACCGGTTCGCTAATACTAGATTCACCCAATGTTCCTAAGTTATATATTACAATATAATCCTTAAATAACTCAATTAAATCATTTCTTAATCTCACTATTATTCTTGTAATATCAATTTCATTTAATATTCCTAAATTCTTCTCTATTTTTTACGTCAGAATATTTAAATAAATCTACAGCACTCGTACCTCTACTAGATGATGCGTACCTGGCCATTTGAGTTTGCGTCGTATTAATTCCAAGTTCAACCGCATGATGTCTTTCCAGGTGCTTGATCATATTGCCGTATCCACCAGAAAATTTGTAGGAAACCCCACAATGGTTGCAAACTGCTCTTGAACTTTCATCGTCTTGGCGGTCTAAATGAAAATGAATTTTGAAAACATCCGAGGAACGAGCCTTAATTTCTCTTCTCCGTTATTGTGAACCGACACTAGGGCCGCTCTCTTGGGTTGGCATATTTGACATTATGTTCTCAGATGAGCTTGCCATTTTTTTGCTTAAGAAATAAGTAAGAAGAATAAGAAAATTGACTAATTGAGAATGGTAATAACTAATTGAGATTGAGAATAAGAGAATTATAGGAATTGAGAGAGTTGAGAAATTGATGTGTTGAAATAATGAAAAATGAATCATATTTATAGTGTTTTAGAATTTTTTTGATACCAAAAATGCCCATAAATATAACCATTTTTATTACCGTTATTAGGGGTATAATATGAATTATATAATATTTTTTTTTAATGGCCAACATCCATTTTATTTTTTTAATTGCCCCTTAAACCCAACGGCTAGTACCATTCGGTTCCAGCGATTCCGACCGGTTCACGTTGGGGTGGAACCCCAACCGAACCGGTCAATCACGGTTCCGTTTTCGGAAATGGAACCGGAACCGTGGCCGGGTCTATTGTAGAATCCAAATTCCAAATCAATATGACTCAGACTCAGACTCTATATCAATATTGTGCTATAGCTGCTGAGTTGTTTAAGTATATATGGATCAAATCCATAATACTATAAGACAACCGCAAGCACAAAACTAATATCAACACTTCTAATTATTAAGGTCACTATGCAACTTCATAAGTCAATACTTCATAGGTTGCAACTGATTCCACTAGTTTAGTAGAATCAACGGTGACACTCCCACTGCATCTTTTCTGACTTTATATGACATAGACCATCTAATGTCATAATTAGAATCAAAACTAATCTGACCTTATGGTTGCAGACTAAATTCTCCATGAATAAGAAACTTATTCTTAATATCTCTAAGATAATAAAGAACATGTTTCAAGTCTCATCATATGGACTGCAACTTATCAAAATAACTTGTAACAATTACGATTAAATTGATATCTATAATCGCACATAATATAGTATTCATTACGCCATCATCCTATGATGCATAACATTGACTAGACATTCTAATCAATCTTCTTTCGACAAAGGAATCATCTTTTACGAAAGAAGAATACTATATATATATATATAAAAGACACGTTAACTGTCAAACAGTTATACTAATTGTCATACAGATAGTCTTATTGTGTCATTTATTAGATCATATCTAATGCACGACTAATGAGAGTATCTCACAAGTCTCTTAGTTTAATATTATATATGAAACTTTATATCAAATATAACAGAGACTACTCTCACTGCTTACATGAAGAAAAGAAGACTTAAGTAAACGTTTTACTTTACAAACATCTCATTATTACTTTAATAATGATAATGTCGTAAGGATATATAACTCTAGAAATAAATTTGTACGCTCCCACTGACCCTACTGACAAATACGTATTCTCTATATATCGATAAAACCATACAGTCTGACTGATATCAAAATCAGAGAACATGAATTTCCGAAAAGCTTATCTGAGTCTACAATAGGCTCTATAAGCTAGTATATCAAACTGTGATCTTAGCAGAATACAAACTCTAGGGCCATTCCAGAATGAACTCTTCAAACAAATAAACCACGACGGATCTTTCATTCGAAGAAATCATTCAAAAACGCCACTTTGCATTCTTTAGCCAAAATACTTATTTTAATATCAAAATTAACCAACAAATCTTTAATTGTTCAATTAGTGTGATTAGAGACAAGTTTTCTCAGAATCTACAATAGACTACTGATTATAACTTTCTCATTGTTATACTATAAAGGTCAAACCTTTATCAAGCTCACTTTGCTTTTACTGCATAAACAATTTGCACATTTATGAACTATTCATAACGAAAGCCTAATCAAGTTCAAAACTTGATCGTAGTAAGCTATGAACAATCTTAGATCTATGGTTCAATTCTAATTTCCAAAATCGATATCAAATATCGCTCCCACTATGAGTTATAGGATAATTTTCTTCGATAAGAAAACAATAGAATCATTAAGTATCAAATACTTTGTAAATGATTCTGACATCCTATTAAACTTATATGGAAGTGGTCTAAGGGTCTTTTCATCTTATTAATTATGTAGTTCCATCACAGTTTATCACTCTCTTATTTGACTTCACTAAGTCAAATCCTTTCTACAATCGTCAACATCCGATGTTACACACCAAGTAATAAAACAATTTTATTACTCGGGATCGTAGAAAAGATATTCTATCAAATATAATACAATATTATATTAAATAGAATAAATGATAAACCTTACTTGTACCTCCGAGGCGCAAATACTTTCAATTATATAACAATTATACAAAAGAAAGTTTCAAATCTCAAACTTTTCAAGATTCGAACTTTCTACTATACATATCATATATGTAACTGTAGGAACGAATGAAAACTTAATTAAAGAGATGAATTAGTGTTACTGTAGCATAACCCCAAAATATTGAAATTAATTCGGTAACACTCAATATCAACGAATCAAATCATATAAGATTCAATTACTCCCACTGACCAATTCCATCAAAATGGAATCGTGGAGTTTAATATTGAGTAAAAATCTCATTCATTAAATAACTTTAGAACTAATTGCTATAAATTTATACGTTTGATCATATCAAACATCTTTGAACAATTTAAAGACTTGCAATGAATTTTATAGTCATCAACACTTCAAATAGAATATATTTGAACCATTCAAAATATTCTATCCGCGTTTCATCAGAAATATATTGAAAGTTCTCGAATAATTCAAGATGTTCAATATATATACTAATAGAAACATATAACTAAGTCATGACAATTCATTAACTAAGTTACGGAGTAAAGAAAACTATCTAAGGCAATTTCTAATTCATTAAACTACATACATCCAATGTATTAGTTTAATAAATCTTGTGGTCCAATGACGATCATTGGTTAAATGAGATTTAGTCACATCCTGAATACAATATTCATTAAATGGATAAGGATATGTGGTGTGAACTCGTATTAGACCATCCTAACCATATGGAATAAGCATCTAATGCTTATATGATAAAATCTCATAAAGCACTGTTCTAAGTTATTATGTTAACCGAATATTTTCTTAATGTTTATCTTTTCATTAATGACACTACTAGTCATATTAAAATATGTAACAACTGTTTATAAAGAACAAGTAACTATCCAATAGTCACAAGTTCTGATATCAAATATCAAAACAGTTATTAAACATTATTTTAATTAACTAGACGGGAGATACGGTATCCAATACCTACAGTTGTGATATTGCGAGAATCGATATTCTTTATACACAACTATACACATATCCTTTCTTAAGCTTTATAATTTGCGTTCAATTATTCACAACAATTGCAAATGACTGATTAGCAAACTGTGTCAGACACATGACTTCTAAAAGTCACTAAAGCCAAGAAACGTCATTAAAAGATAAACAAATACTAAATGGGTTTTCTTAATGCCAGTCAAGAATCTCGAGACATGAACTATTCAAGTCAATTCTTGCTGCATAAGAAACTATTCTTTCTAGAATAATATCCTAAAGCAGATATCTATTTAGATTACTTAATCGTGACTTAGAAACTAAGTCACTAACCATCTTGATTTTTAAGAAAATCGGAATAATAGTTCCCGATGGTTTGAACTATTATAACAATATCTAAGTCTACTGTCTTTCTAGAACCTACTCTAGAATTACTCAACCATAAGTAAAGTCAGAAAACATATTCAAGTAATAAACATGCAGTGGATTAGAAATATAATTCTATAACTACTATAGAATAAAAAGAAAATGAAGCAGAATTTTCCATAAAATTACACACTGCCTAAGTTATGGATTTTTTAACCGAGCAGTGTTTCCCACTACTTTTCGTAATACCGTAATCCCCAACGGACAATGGGAATTCGATAATTAAATCGAATTCCATAGTGAGAGTAGGATCCCATGAATATATTTCGACTCATAGCTTTGGCACGATCTCGCCTACGTATATTCATTAGGTAGACAACTCATTGTCAATCACTCACCAATGACTTCTGATTTTGGTTATGACCGTTTCTCTTTATGACAGCTTTGGTACGTTCACAAGGAGGCGTATCAAGGCTTCACTTGTTAATGACAAACTCAAGCTACCGATGTAGTCCTGACAGCTTTGGCATGTTCAGGATTTCCACTTTCACTTGAATTTGTCTAGTATCAATATACAACCGGCATGGATAAAATCCCATAACCTACACCCTCACAACTTTGGCACGATCTCGGATGCAGTTATTGAAAGATACCAATAAACCGTACTGACAAGATGGACCAAGAAACATGTATCCAATACACGTCACTTTACAGCCTTATTTTAAGCGGGGATTTTCCTCATGAAGCTATACTCTACATCAAATGCAGAATTTTAATCTAAATCATTTTCTAAATAATTCAATTCTACCTATAGAAAACATAATTCAATTTAACAATTAAATTTCCGTTACGTTTCCCGTTAACGTTGAATCGAAAAGTCAAGAAACATATATAGATTATATGCATGTGTGAACATTAAAATTGGATTAAATATCAAATATCAAGCATGAATAATGTAATGGATGAAACATCAGACCTTCTCTGATACTATTTTTGTTGGGGTTTCGGGCGATGGGCGTAGCGGAAGCGCGATTTGGGCGAAATCGTAATTTAAAACTTTTTCAAATTATCGAATAAATTATTCAATATATAATATTAATAATTATTCATATTTCACCTAAACCTATTTATTCGATATCAAATAACGACATAAATATATATGAAACGTCGCGAAACTTTTACGAAAAATATTTTTCCGCAAAATGACGTAAAACACATTTTTGACCGAACCGACCATCCAACACTTATGGGGACTGTCCAGGTCAGCCCCAATAGTGTTGGGACAGTTCATGGGCTGCCCGAACAGTGACAAATTCACTGTTTGGATAGTCGTCACCCGATTGGCTCAAAAGTCACCCGGTAACACCGTTTTTCGGCGTTTATGTTTATTTCAACTCCGACACACTTTCCGGAAATTATTCCAACTCCCAAAACACATCCAAAATATTCACAAAACACATATTAAATAAAAAAATCAGAATAATTCCAGATCTGATCCAGTAGCCGAATTTGCCAAATTGCATGCTTTAAATCTAATTTTTAACATTAATCAAATTAATCTCAACACCAATCAAATTCACCACACATGAAGCACCCAAGAACAATTCTAGGTGTCACAAGAGTGGTCATAACACTCTAGAATAGCAACTCATCATCAAATGATCAATTTGGACAACGATTACAATAATTTCATCCAAATACACTTCACACATGCATTCACTTCCAATTCCATCCATCAACACCAAAAGCCCCAAATTCTACAAGCAAAGAAACCCTAGAACCATTCTAAGAAATCAAGAAACAAGAAACTAATTTCAAGCTTAAGAGTTTTTGAAGATTACCTTTAATACTCCAATTTTCCTTAAGTCATTTCCTTGATTTTTCTTCACTTTTCCATGGATTTATCAAACAAAGTATGAAACCCATTTTTTCTTTTGAGGTCTCGGTAGTGAAGGAGTTAAAAGTGATGAAGAAAATAAATTTTCCCTTATTAAAATCAACTTGACCGACACTAAGGGGCAAAATTATCCATTTCCCAATTTAATCAAATTAAATCATAATAAACTTTATGTAATCAAATCAAAATTGCACACATAAAGTATAATACAATCATGCCATGTGGTCAAATAATAATTAAACAAATTTCATAACATTTATGGAAAAAGTTTGATTAATTAATTATTCAAATATTTAACAATTAACACTAGTATGCTCGCTCAACTCGAGAAGATTCCTATTGACGTTGGTGTACCATCTATTAGGAAATCTTCAGTGAGTCGTTCAATGTTTACCAAATAAACATCTACATGTCTATACGAGTCTCCCGAGACTCATGGTTCATTGGGATAAACCATCGGACTAAGTCACGATATACGGCATGTACTGGTCTCAGAGGATTTTGCTAACCGACCCGTGTTAGTAAATCTTGACCAGGAACTTTATTTAATGATATATATCTTATAGTGCGCTTCCCAATATCAATTACAAACTATGTTGTAACTGTGCACTATATTGTAAATCCCAGGGTCTTTGTCCAATATACACTTATCACTAAACCATATTTAGTTTCGATCTAATCATAATCAGATATCTAATCGTAATTAGATCGAATAAGTGTATAAAAGACAAAGGTGCTACCATTAAATTAGTAATATTATGGAAAAAAGAATTACTCGTATTTATGAATCAGACATAAATACTATTCGGATTGGCACTCCGAGCATCAACCCTAACACATTTTTCATTTCATACCTCATTAATGATAATGTCATTATGCGTATTAGATTGATGTATAGATATGCTAAGAATGACATCGACCTTAGAATAGTTTTGACACTAGGTGTAAACTATTCTTAAAGTAAATATTCATAGTCGTTGGTTTTAGAATACGATCGAATTCCTATAACCTAGAAGACTAGCACATTTCGTATATTGGAATTGGAGTTCCAATGGTTTAACCTGATGTACCATGAGTTTTGGAAACTCGTATAGACATGTGGGTATTCGTTGAAGCAAATTCTGAATGACTCACAGGTGATTCCTAATAGTTGGAAGTACACACCACCGTCAATAGGAATCTCCTCGAGTCGAGTAGCATATGCAATCCTTTGACTATAGGATAACATTGATTTTGTGTGAGATCCTCCACACTTAGATGCCATGTATGTCAGAAACCTTTTATGGTCTGGCCTCTAGATGTTCGTTGGTTGTGGACCGATGCACTCAGTAATCAAGTACGAAGCAAGATAGGATCTTTCGGCCCGTATGTGTACCATAAGGGGTTTAGGTATCCATGTGAGTAAAGTCACAATTCTTAAATCTTTGGCCAAAGTCGATCCTAGGGTGGATCGCATCCGTTATGAAGAATCGTGGACATGTCGACATGAGATGTGCGTCTCAGAAACTTGACGGTATATTCTATGTTTCCTAAACACCACTCGGATATCCTACGACAGAGGGATTGTTAAACATATGTGATGACATCGACTTGTATAGTTCAGAAAGGTCGTTCGTGTTCTTCGTGAATTCGGAGGTGATTGAATTGCGTATATTAGCTAGGCTTATATGACGAACGTGTCTGAACTTAGAGAGTCCCAATATGAAGTGTACTCGTTGAGCACTTGGGTAGCCGATTATTTTTGATAAAAGATAATATTCGATATTATAATTATCAACTAAGATAATCAAGTGTTATTGGATAACATTGATTATTTACTTTGACCTAATTGGATTAATTGGATTAATTCAATAATTACACAAGGGCTTAATTGTAAAATCATAATTATCTCTACCATTTGACGATATTATGGTAATTGTAAGTATGTAATAATATGTGGTTTTGCCTTGATTTAATTGGATTAAATCAAGGTGGCAAACATTTAACTAATCCATTTCCTAATCCTTGGCTTGATTTAATTGGATTAAATTAAAGTGGGAGACAATGGAGATTAGTCACACCTAATTATACATATTTGGACAAATTAGATTAAGCCCACTTAAAAGTTGATTAGAACTTTTATTAATTAAAAATTACCTAAGTTTTGCTATAAATAACAAGCTTAAGGAAGGTTTTAATTACAAAAAAAAATACAAGCAAATTCTTAGAGAAATTAGCCTAAGTTAGAGAAGCTTGTGAGGTCTCTAAAATATTTCATTAAGGAGAAATCAAGATTAGATCTTGAAGTGAAACTTGCTTACGTTGGAAATCGAGATTGGATCTTGAAGTTGAGCTTGCACACCTTGGAGGTTCTCCGACGATTTCAACAAAGGAGAAGTAGATTGGATCTTCCATCAAGCTTACTAGGTAAAGTTTGATCTTCTCCTAAGCTATGTTTATTTGTGTATTAGATGCATGATCACATAGCATAATATTGAATAAGGCTAATCAATTGTGTTAGGATACTTTAGAAGTATAAACACAACATGCTTATAATTTAGGTCAAAATGTTCATGTTGGACATGAAACAATTAATAAGAGTTTGGAACTCTAGATTAAAGCTTAGAGTTATGGCTACCATTCTAGAATCACTTGATCACCTTTGGGTGACCTAGAATTGTTCACGAGACATTTCTTATTGGGATTCTATTTTGGTTTGTGTAATGGATTCAAAATTTACGCAAGTGCGTATTTAGAATAAATTAAGGTTTTGTAAAAATATTTGATATTTTGAAAAACTTGATTTTTATTCTATAACATGTGTTTATGTTGGTTTTGAATTAAAAATTAATTTTGGATGTTTTTGAAGTGTTTAGGAGAATCGGAATAGATTAGGGTAAATCACCCGAATCCATTCAGCTCACTGGAAAGTGGTGGAGCTGGCTCTTCAAAGACTTCTGGGAAGTCAGAAAGCCTGTCAATCAGCCGGAGATCCACGTGGCTGACGTCATAAAGATATGGGAACAATGTGTATTTCTCTTAGTATATAAATAGAGGGTAGTCTCATTTGTATAGGTTGGTTGAAATAAGTCTCATAAAAAAATATTCTTTGTAAAAAACACTACGAAGGCAAACAGCTCGGTAGCATTTGACCACCCCTTAAAAGATGTTGGCCGAGTTCGGTTTGGTAATAAAATTAACAATCTACTTTGTTCCCGTGGACTTAGGCTGGATTCACTCCGTCGAACCACGTAAACCTTCTTGTCGATTTTGTGGTTGATTCGTCTTTTGCCAAATTTGCTTTTGGTCCCCCATAATCAAACAAATTCACAGTTGGAGGAGGATTGTCTCGGGAGCACTATCTCGATATTGCCCCTGGAACTAAAATCACCCATCAGCAGTTAGCGTTGTCTGTGGGGAAAGAGCAAAAAATAGCTTGCGTAGTAAGACAACGGTGGAAGACGAGAACGATAGATCGTCGGAGAGTTCAACAACAGAGTGGATGGAGAAAATGGAAGAGTTAGAGGAAAGAGAAAGGGAACGGGCGGAAGATGGTCAGAGTAGAAAAAGGAAGGAGATCAAAAGAAGAAAGAAGGTTGACGATAGCGACAAGAACAAGGAAAAACCTAAAGAGTCAGAGCAGTGATGGTTCTCCTCATTGAGCTGTAGAATGAAATGTAAAAAAGGTGACCAGAAATCAGCGATTATGACTGAGCTGTAGAGTGGAATGTAATGCTTAGGGGAAGCAGACTTTGCATGCTACCTCTGGCGTACGAACAGGCTCGCCCTAAAGAAGTTGTGGCATTGGTTCGACTTGCTAGATCGGCGGCTTCTCAGCCTCGATGTTTCTTTTCAAGTGGCAGGTGAAACAATATGCCGAGGGTACTCGGTCAGTTTCGATGAGTGCCTCATGTATATTATGTAGTGGTCACCCCGAATGGGAGGAAATAATAAAAATTTCACTAGGGCCACGAAAGACCATGGGAAAGATTCTTGACCGAGCTTCAGAATTGTCCAAAGATGCTTTTGGAGCGCTCGGCACAAAGGGACACTGTTAACATGGTCAGGTATTTCAGAATCAAGTTCAGACCAGAAGAACGTAATCAGACTGCAAGACAAGAACTAGAAAATTGTTGTAAAAGTCTTTCTTAAAATGACCCGCAAATAGTTGTAAGAAGAGCAGTATGTCCCTTGAATATGAATGGGTCTTTCTCTTTTGAATTAAAAACTTTTCCACTTTATTTGTTTATTAGATGAATGCGAAAGCCATGTTCAATATTCCAGGGATGTACTCGGAGTGAAGGGGTGCTCGGTTGCTGGGAAGGACACCAAGCCCGTGGCACGCCAATAACCCCAGGGTGGAAGTGTTCCGACCTAGATCCTTTCACCTTTGAGGATCCAGAACGCATCAATGGATGAAGTACATGTGGGAAAAGCGCGAACCCCTCGTGGCACGCCAATCCCGAGTGTCATTATCAAATCCCCGAGGCCGGATCGTTACTACCCCATGGCTCTAATTTTTTAGGAATAGCTCGGGTAAACCAGACCCATGGAGGTTTCTTCCCCTGCGAGTCAGCTGGTGAATCCTGTTGAGAACCACCAGGCACATAGCATGGAGACGGCCGAATGGCCTCCATGACCCTTGTGACCTTGGGTAAGCCGGACCCAGTGAGGTTTCTACCCCTGTGAGTTGGCTGGTGAGTCCCATTGAGAAACATTAGGTGCACAGTGCGGGGAAGGCTCAAGCGCCTTCGTGACTCCTGCAACCTTAGGGATGGTGAACACGGGGAGGTTTCTTCCCCCGTGAGTTATCTACCTAACCACCTCGGATCAGAAGAAGCATATCATGGGGAGGTTTCTGCCCCCATAGCGTTTGCAGACTCCAGACCCACCCAGCATGGGGAGATTTCTTCCCCCATGGCTTTGGCCGCTCACCAATCCATAGCCCGACTAGCCGGGATGCTGAATTGTAAGGTTCAGAATTGTTATTTTTTGAGGCATCAGACAGAACGCTACCTCGGGGCACCTGAGTTGCTATCTTTTGAGTCTATGTGGAGTATGTGCTAAGTCACCTCGGATGTACTAACCTTGTCCTATTTTCACTTTTTATTTTTGTTGATGCCCGGTAAAGGGATGCATGTGCCGGGATGCACGGAGCCTCGGAGGTTGTAAGTTTTTTCCCTTGCGATTAAGTCTCACTTGTTCCACCGACTCGGGGCTGGATTCATTCCGCCGAGGCTATTTGTTCCACCAGCTCGGGGCTAGATTCATTTCGGAAACCCCACACTCTATCTCCATGGTGGAGCTGGCTCTTCAAAGACTTCTGGGAAGTCAAAGAAAATCAAGATGTGGAAGAAGAAGATATCAAAGAAAAACTCCAAGAAGCGCAAAAGCACAAAACCGAAAGTAGCTCGTGATCAATGTCTACAATGCAAGAAGTCTGGACACTGGAAGAAGGACTGTCCAGAGCTAAAAGGAAAAACATGACCCTCTAATACACTTTATATTTTTCCAATTATTGACATCTCATTTGCCTTAGATGCAAATAGTGGATGGGTGTTAACACTGGCAGTCCTACTCATATTTGCAATTCCCTGCAGGAAATGAGGGTTAAAAGAAAGTTAACTAAATGGGAGATCCAGCTTAGAGTTGGCAATGGTGAGACATTGGATGTTAAGGCCATAGGAACTGTTGTTCTAGATCTCCCAAATGGATGTAAATTAGATTTGCATGACTGTTATTATATTCCCTCAATTATCAGACAAATGATATCACTTCCAATATTAGATAAAAAGGAATATAAAATAAACATTGAGGATGAAACTTTATGTTTGTATGATAAAGAAAATTTATTGAAATGTGAATGTTCTTTATCAAACTGTCACTATGTTTTGGAAACATATAGAGATGTCTTTAATATAGAGAAAAATACAAGTAGGAAGTCTGAACTAAATAATACTGAATTATGACATATGAGATTGGGCCACATAGGTGTTAGACGTCTATCCAAATTGGTAAAAGATGGTTTGATTGAAAATCTTACCTTAGATCCTTATCTGATTTGTGAGTCATGTATCCAGGGAAAGATGACAAAGGCCCCATTTCAAGGTGTTGGACACCGTGCTGGAGATTTATTGGAGCTAATACACAGCAATATGTGTGGTCCATTAAATCATGCCGCTCATGATGGTTCCACATACTTTGTGACTTTCACAAATGACAAGTCTAGATATGGACATGTCTATCTGATGAAATATATATTGGAAATATTTGACAAGTTCAAAATATTCTCAAACGAAGTAGAAAAATAAACCAGTAAATTCATCAAATGCCTTAAATTAGATCGAGGTGGTGAATACATGAGTGAAGAATTCAGAAATTATTTAAGGGTGAATGGAATTCTCGCCCAATATAGCCCACCAGGAACACCTCAATACAATGGAGTATTTGAGCGTAGAAATCATACTTTATTGGATATGGTGCGAACGATGATGAGCTAAACTGATCTTCCTTATTACCTTTGGGGTTACGCTTTACAAACTGCTACCTACATACTTAATAGGATTCCATCGAAAGCTGTTTCTACGATCCCCTATCAGATATGGTTTGGTAGAAATCCAAGTATTAAGCATTTAAAGATTTGGGGTTGTCCTGCATATGTTAGAATTGCTTAGTGGGATAAACTAGCACCCATTGGGTATAAATGTAGGTTTTTTGGATATCCTGATAATTACATGGGATATCAATTCTACGATTCCGAGCAACGAAATGTATTTGTTATTTGCTTTGCAACTTTTCTTGAAAAGCAATTTTTGAGAGAAAGTGTGAATTGTAGAGAGATTAAACTTGATGAGTTTGATCCCAACATTAAAGAACCTGAGATGGAACCAAAGATCCAACTAGGTGAAGGATCTACAACACAGGTTCTATATAAGTCGAATAGAATATCAAGGCCTCATGAGAGACTATTTTTAACATCTGATGTGAGCCTTGATGTTCTCCTCTTGGAGGAAACAGATTCGACTATGTATACAGAAGCGATATTGGATATCGATTCGGGAAAATGGCAAGAAGCCATGAAATCCGAAATGGATTCAATGCATGCCAATCAAGTCTGGGACTTAGTTGAACTTCCTGAAGGAGTTAAACCTATTGGTTGTAATGGGTTTACAAAATGAAGCGAGGGCCCGATGGAAAGGTGGAAACCTTTAAGGCCCGACTGGTAGCGAAAGGTTACACTCAACGTCCTGGGATTGACTATGAGGAAACTTTTTCACACCAGTAGCCATGCTAAAATCCATTAGGATTCTTTTATCCATTGCTGCATATCACGACTATGCGATATGGCAGATGGATGTGAAAACCGCTTTCGTAAATGGATTCCTCGAGGAGGATATCTATATGGAACAACCAGAGGGTTTCGTATCCAGTGAGACTTCAAACTTGGTTTGTAACCTCCAAAAGTCTATTTACGGACTTAAACAGGCATCCTGAAGCTGGAATCGTCATTTTGATGAGAATTAGATTATCTGGATTCATCAAAAATGAGAAAGAACCATGTGTTTATAAGAAAGTTAGTGGGAGCATGATAGTTTTCCTAGTCTTGTATGTAGATGACATCATTATCATAGGAATTATATAGGGATGATGCAAAGTTGAAAGCCTACCTTTGCAAGAAATTTTCCATGAAAGATATGGGTGAAGCTTCCTATATACTAGGTATAAGGCTCTACCGGGATAGAGTTAAGAAGCTTATAGGGTTGTCACAATCGACATACATAGACAAGATGTTAGAAAGGTACAGTTTCACCAACTGCAAGACATCAAATGTACCTTTTCGATATGACATACATCTTTCAAAGAAAATGACACCTCAAACTGAGGAAGAGAAAGTTAGAATGTCTAACTTGCCATATGCTTCTTGTATTGGAAGCATAATGTATGCTATGTTATATATAGACCTGACATAGTTTCGGCGTCAGTGTGACCAGCCGATATCAATCTGAACCATGTGATGATCATTGGACAGTCGTGAAACATATCCTAAAGTATCTTAAAGGCACCAAGGATAATTTTCTGATATATGGAGAAAATGAGCTACAAGTTAAGGGTTATACAGACTCCGACTTCCAGGGAGATCCAAATGATATAAAATCTACATCAGGATATATATTTACCCTTAATGGTGGTGTAATTAGTTGGCGTTGTTCAAAACAAGGCTCAATAGCTAATTCCACCACTGAGGTGGAATTTATAGCGGCTTCAAAAGCTGCTAAAAAAGCTGTTTGGATTAGAAATTTTATCACTAAACTTGGCGTTGTGCCTAGTATTACGTATTCGATCCCATTGTACTGTGATAATAACAGAGCCATCGCGTAGGCTAATCTAAACATGTGGAAAGGAAATACCGCGTAATTAGAGAGATTATTGAACGAAAAGACATAGAGGTCTTGAAGGTTCAAGGACAAGACAACATAGAAGACCCGCTTACAAAGGCCTTACCTCATAAGTTATTCGATAAACATGTGGAGGAGATGAGACTACGGTACCATCCGGATTAGAACAAAGCAAGTGAGAGTTTGATGGAGTTGGTGCTTGGAGTGCCAATCCGAATTGTATATTTTATTATTTATTAATAAAATAACTACATTTTTCATTTCATACCTCATTATGGTATTGTCATTATGCATATTAGATTGATGTATAGATATGCTAAGAATGACATCAACCTTAGAATAATTTTGACACTAGGTGTAACTATTCTTAAAGTAAATATTCCTAGTCGTTGGTTTTGGAAAATGGTCGAATTCCTATAACCTAGAAGACTAGCACATGTCGTATATTGGAATTGGAGTTCCAATGGTTTAACCTAATGTACCATGAGTTTTGGAAACTCATATAGACAGTGGGTATTCGTTGAAGCGAATACTGAATGACTCACAGGTGATTCCTAATTGTTGGAAGTACACACCACCGTCAATAGGAATCTTCTCGAGTCGAGTAGCATATGTAATCCTTTGACTATAGGATGACATTGATTTTATGTGAGATCCTCCACACTTAGATGCCATGTATGTCAGAAACCTTTCATGGTCTGGCCTCTAGATGTTCGTTGGGTGTTGACCGATGCACTCAGTAATCAAGTGCGAAGAAAGATATAATTTGTCTGCCCGTATGTGTACCATAAGGGGTTTAAGTATCCATGTGAGTAAAGTCACGATTCTTAAATCTTTGGCCAAAGTCGATCACCTAGGGTTGATCGCATCAGTTATGAAGAATCGTGGACATGTCGACATGAGATATGCGTCTCAGAAACTTGACGGTATATTCTATGTTTCCTAAGCACAACTCAGATAGCCTACGACAGAGGGATTGTTAAACATATGTGATGATCTCGACTTGTATAGTTTAGAAAGGTCGTTCGTGTTCTTCGCGAATTCGGAAGTGGGCGAATTGCGTACATATTGGCTAGGCTTATATGACGAATGCGACTGAACTTAGAGAGTCCCAATATGAAGTGTACTCGTTGAGCACTTGGGTAGCCGATTATTTTTGAAAAAAGATAGTATTCGATATTATAATTATCAACTAAGATAATCAAGTGTTATTGGATAACATTGATTATTTACTTTGACCTAATTGGATTAATTCAATAATTGCACAAGGGCTTAATTGTAAAGTCATAATTATCTCTCCAATTTGAGGATATTATGGTAATTGTAAGTATGTAATAATATGTGGTTTTGACTTGATTTAATTGGATTAAATCAAGGTGGCAAACATTTAACTAATCCATTTCCTATTCATTGGCTTAATTTAATTGGATTAAATTAAAGTGGGAGACAATGGAGATTAGTCACACTTAATTATGCATTGTTGATGGTGAATTTTGTCACTAAGTATTTGAACAGTACAGAAAGGGCAGTGATGAAATTTCTCATTTGAGGAAGACGAAGGATCTGAGGATATAAGTCATTCTTCGACCAGGTATGGAGGTCAGACCTGGCTCCCTGAATCAGACCAACTAGAGGACACAACATGGTGCATGTTTCAGAGACCGACAACATCAGAACCTAGACCAACCACTTCAGATCGGTAGCTTGGATCAGTCTTATCCTTCCTACTAGATCGGAAGATTGAGCTCGGATACTTTAGGTCAGGTCGGAAGTAGTAAGATTAGTGTGGCTTATTATCTACCTGTCCTCATGATGCCTGACGTGTGATCGGGACTATTTGGAATTTTTTCCTCTGACATGTACCACCATATGAGAGATCTTTACAGGCTGGCATCATAATGGTGAAGTGTGGTTGTGTAGAAAATAGAGTGTTGTGAGAGAGAGTCATATGATAGACTTACTTTCGGTGAGGTAGTTGGGGCAGAGAGCCCGTCAATCAATCGGAGATCCACGTGGCTGACGTCATAAAGATATGGGAACATTGTGTATTTATCTTAGTATATAAAGGGAGAGTAGTCTCATTTGTATAGGTTGGTTGAAATAGTCTCATAAAAAAATATTCTTTGTAAAAAACACTACGAAGGCAAACAGCTCGGTAGCATTTGACCACCCTTTAAAAGAGGTCGGCCGAGTTCGGTTTGGTAATAAAATTAACAATCTACTTTGCTCCCGTGGACTTAGGCTGGATTCACTCCGTCGAACCACGTAAACCCTCTTGTCGATTTTGTGTTTGCTTCGTCTTTTGCCAAATTTGCTTTTGGTCCCCCATAATCAAACAAATTCACGGTTGGAGGAGGATTGTCTCGGGAGCACTATCTCGATATTGCCCCTGGAACTAAAATCACCCGTCAACAGTTGGCGCCGTCTGTGGGGAAAGAGCAAAAAAGCAGCTTGCGTAGTAAGACAACGGCGGAAGATGGGAACCATAGATCGTTAGAGAGTTCAACAACAGAGTGGATGGAGAAAATGGAAGAGTTAGAGGAAAGAGAAAGGGAATGGGCGGAAGCTGGTCAGAGCAGAAAGAGGAAGGAGATCACAAGAAGAAAAAATGTTGACGATAGCGGCAAGAACGAGGAAAAACCTAAAGAGTCAAAGCAGTGATGGTTCTCCCCATCTGTAGAATGAAATGTAAAAAAGGTGACCAGAAATCATCGATTAGGACTGAGCTGTAGAGTGGAATGTAATGCTTAGGGGAATCAAACTCTGCATGCTACCTCTAGCGTACGAACATGCTCGTCCTAAAGAAGTTGTGGCATTGGTTCGACCTGCCAGATCGGCGGCTTCTCAGCCTCGATATTTCTCTTCAAGTGGCAGGTGAACCAATATGTCGGGGGTACTCGGTCAGTTTTGATGAGTGCCTCCTGCATATTATGTGGTGGTCACCTAGAATGGGAGGAAATAAGAAAAATTTCACTAGGGCCACCAAAGACCATGGGAAGGATTCTTGACCGAGACTCCGAAATTGTCCAGAGATGCTTTTGGAGCACTCGGCACAAAGGCCACCAAAGACCATCGGAAGATTGAGCTCGGATCCGTTCCACCGAGACCACTTGTCCCACTGGTTCAGGGCTTGATCCGTTCTACCGAGACCACTTGTTCCACCGGCTCGGGGCTGGATCCGTTCCACCGAGCCCATTTGTCCCACCAGCACGGGGCTGGATTCGTTCTGCCGAGGCCAATTGTTCCACCAGCTCGGGGCTGGATTCGTTCCGCCGAGGCTATTTATTCCACAAGCTCAAGGTTGGACTCGTTCCGCCAATTCCATTTGTATCGTTACCTCGGGGTCGGGTTACGTCCCATCGAGTGGATTATCATCGGCATGGGGTCAGATCATTTCCCCCATGTCCGGATTCCTATTGGTCCGGGGAGGTAATTTTCCCTCGGAGCTAAGTGTTCCACTACCTCGGGGTCAGGTCATATCCCACCGAGAGGCTTATCATCGACATGGGGTCGGATCATTTCCCCCATGGCCGGATTCCTATTGGTCCGGGGAAGTAACATTCCCTCGGAGCCAAGTGTTCCACTACATCGGGGTCGGGTTACGTCTAACCGATAGGCTTATCATGGGTATGAGGTCGGATCATTTCCCCCATGACCGGATTCCTATTGGTCCGGAGGGTAACATTCCCTCGGAGCCAAGTGTTCAACTACCTCGGGGTCGGGTTACGTCCCACCGAGAGGAATATCATCGGTATGGGGTCAGAGCATCTCCCCCATGGCTGGCTCCCAATTGATCCGGGGAGATAACATTCCATCGGAGCCAAGTTTATCACTTTATTATTAGTTCGGGGTCGGGTTACGTCCCATCGAGTGGATTATCATTGGCTCGAGAATGGAGCTGTCCCCTCATGGCCGGATTCAAATTGATCGAGATCGAAACTTCCATTCACAGTCAGAGAATGAAGAAAGAGCTAGCAAGTTAAAAATAGAAATCATGCTAAGTATGGAAGACATGAAGTAAAACATTCAGTGATATGCACAGAAAGGAAAAATGTAAATGTTATTACAAAATAAATTGTTTTTTACACAGGGCCCCCATATGGTCACCCTCATTCACCAGCCTGTGCATGGGCAACTGGTTCATCTCGATCGGGCTCAGGAGGCAAGACTTCTGGCACAGGCTCGGCAGGAGGAATCTCAGCTTCAGTTTATGGGGCTTCGACATGAGGGGCTTCGACCTCTGCTACAGGCACTTATGGGGCGGGGGCAGGATCCTCAGGCTGTAACTCCTCATGAACTGGGGACATGGGCACAGAAGATATGGGTTCAGGATCTTGAATCTACTCCGGAGGAGGGTCCAGTAGAGAAACAGTTTCATCCTCCGAAAGCTCCCATTTTCAGAATTGGATAGCAACGTGGATGGGTCCCATGTCCACCCCGGGAATCAGCATTGGAATGATTTGAGCCCAATCACCAACCCCTTCGAGCTTGGCTTTCTCCAGCTTATCTTCCAGTTGGGCCTCTCGATTTTTCAGGTCCTCCCGAGTCTGATCCCTCTCTTTGATCGCTGCTTTGAGCTTAGAATCTGAGCTTGCGGCCTCCCACCTCAGAAGTTTGGCTTCCTCCTCGGTGGCCTCCATTTTCTTCTTTATAATGGCAGAGGGAATCGATCAATATGGTGGCCTCAGTCGCGGCCTGTCTAAGTATTTGCTTTTTTTTTTCTTTTTTCTGGCCAGCTCGGCCTCGACCTGTCTCAGATCTTTCTCCTTCCTACCCAGCTCGGCCTTCCGTTCTGTAATCTGAGATTGGAGCCTCTACACTTAGCCCCCTCGGACAGAAGGCTCCTCAGCAAGTCTTTGTTCCGAGCCATTACGTAACCCATCTACAAGAAAGAAAAAAGAGGTTAGAATTCGTCAAGTAAATCAGCTTTTAGCGGTAAAGTGTAAGTGCTACCGAACTGTTAGCCCTTGTTCATAGTGACGTTGTGGGCCCATGACTAGCCAGGCTAGAGGTGGATATGAATACTTCGTAACCTTTACGGATGATGCATCACGTTATGGTTATGTGTATCTTATGAGACACAAGTAAGAAACTTTTGAGAAATTCAAAGAGTTTCGACACGAAGTAGAAAAACAGACCGGCAAAAGTATTAAGACATTACGGTCAGACCGTGGTGGCGAATACTTAAGCAATGAGTTTCTTGATTACTTGAAAGAATATGGTATTCTTTCACAGTGGACTCCTCCCGGAACACCGCAATTAAACGGTGTGTTTGAACGGAGAAACCGAACTTTGTTAGACATGGTGAGGTCTATGATGAGTCGCACAGAGCTACCTATTTCCTTCTAGGGATATGCATTGAACAGTGCAATACTTATTTTGAATAAGGTTCCGTCAAAGTCTATTCAACAGACTCCATATGAAATATGGACAGGAAAGAAACCAGGTTTCTCATTCCTGAAGATTTGGGGTTGCTGGGCATACGTCAAACGTTTGGAAGGTACCAAACTAGAACCCAAATCGGATAAATGCCTATTTGTAGGATATCCTAGGGAAACTAAAGGATATTACTTCTATCACCCACAAGAGAACAAAATATTTGTTGCTCTACATGCAGTTTTCCTTGAGAAGGAATTCCTAAATGCAGTGATAAGTGGGAGGAAAGTAGAACTCGATGAAAATCGGAGTGATACTGTTCCTGGCACATAATCCTTAATGGAACATGAACAGTCCATCAGGGATGAGACTGTACCACAATCTTCGAATACACAAGGACCGCGTAGGTCGGAGAGAGTCAGAAAACAACCTGAGAGGTATGGGTTTCTGATCTCACCTCATGTGGATATTAATCTTATTGAGGAAGATGAACCGGCTACGTATGAGGAAGCGATACAAGGTCTCGACTCCGGTTTATGGCAAGATACCTTGAATTCCGAAATGGATTCCATCTACACCAACCAAGTTTGGACACTGGTTGATGCACCAGAAGGCGTAAAGCCTATTGGTTGCAAATGGGTCTTCAAGAAGAAGACTGACATGGATGGCAATGTACAAACGTACAAAGCTAGGCTTGTAGCGAAAGGGTATCGTCAACGACATGGTTTCGATTACGATGAAACTTTATCACCCGTTGCCATGATTAAATTCATTCGCATAATGCTTGCTATTGCTGCATATTTCGATTACGAGATATGGCGGATGGATGTCAAAACCGCTTTCCTTAACAGAAACCTTTTGGAGGATGTTTACATGCAACAGCCTGACGATTTTGTCGTACCAAGACTTGCAAACAAGGTTTGTAAGTTAAATCGATCCATTTATGGATTGAAGCAAGCATCGCGGTCTTGGAACCAACGTTTTGATGAGATCATAAAAGAATATGATTTCATTCAAAACGAGGATGATCCTTGTGTATATAAGAAAGTTAGTGGGAGCACACTGACATTCATTGTCCTTTACGTTGATGATGTATTGATTATTGGCAATGACATTCCCATGTTAACATCGGTGAAAGCTTGGCTTTCATTAAAATTCTCCATGAAAGATATGGGAGAAGCAGCCTTTATTCTAGGAATAAGATCTACCAGGATAGATGTAGAAAGCTACTTGGACTCTCATAGAGTACGTACATTGACAAAGTGTTGAAGAGATTCAACATGGATCAGTCCAAGAGGGGACTGTTTCCAGTGTCACATGGCGTCACTCTATCTAAAGACATGTGTCCTAAAACTCAAGATGAGAGAGACAACATGAGTCGGATATCGTTCGCCTCGGTAGTCGGATCGATCATGTATGCCATGATATGTACGCGACATGATGTCTCATATGCTTTGAGCATATGTAGTCGCTATCAGGCTGATCCAGGAGATGGTCACTGGATGGCGGTTAAGAATATCCTTAAGTATCTTAGACGAACTAAGGATGCTTTCTTAATCTATGGAGATGGAGAACTTGAGGTAACTGGGTATACCGATGCAAGTTTCCAAACCGACAAAGACGACTGCAAGTCACAATCCGGGTATATATTTTGTTTGAATAATGGAGCAGTAAGCTGGAAATCTTCCAAGCAAGAGACTGTTGCTCAAAAACAGAAGCGGAGTATATTGCTGCAGCTGAAGCAGTAAAATATGCAATTTAGATCCGAAAATTCCTAATTGGATTAGGAGTAGTTTCGTTAGCAGCTGAGCCTATTTCATTATTTGTGACAATAACGGGGCTATTGCGCAGGCTAATGAACCACAGTCTCATCAACGATCCAAACATGTTCTTCGACGTTTCCATCTGATTCGTGAGATCATACATCGTGGCGATGTGAAGATCGAGAAGGTCGCATCAGAGGACAACATTGCAGATCCGCTGACGAAAGCTATTCCTCAGCAAAAGTTTGAGCGACATGTACATAGTTCAGGTATTAGATGCTTGAGTGACTGGCTATAGGCCAAGTGGGAGATTGTTAGACAATTATGACCCATAGCGTCACTATTTGTAAAAGACATTGTGGTTTTTGTACAAATTAATTATGTAGCAATGAAATTGCATTTTATCATTTTGTAATTTGATTACTTAATAAATATAAATGATAAAAGTCCCTATGATTAGTTCCGGATTATAAGATATGAGACAATATCAATCCATAAAGGATTAATCATTAAATATCCCTAGTCGTAGTATTATCGAGATTGGACATCGATAATGTGGAATAGACTAGTATCGCACTTGTGCGTGTTATGGAAGCGTAACGACATAGTTCTCATATATTTAAGTATTGGGTACTTATGCAAGCGTGATAGGAGGTTGTGTTTATCGATGGTACAGAAACAGCTTCGCTCTGGATAGACCCCTCGGAATCCCATTGGTAGTATGACTATGTGTCTATGGGAATCCGTATCATGGTATGTGTATTTCGTCTTAACCTGAGACTTACATCGCTAGTACTTGCGACAATCAATACGCTTTGGTTTTGGTCGTCCAGGACTTTAACAGGTTCTGTGTACGCCTCTTCTGGGTTTATTGAGAATTGTAGTGTATTGGGTGTGATGTCAAGACAGAAGTATCACTTCAGTCATATGGAGATGATGATCACGCAGAGATACAGAACTGGTTCTCTATTGTGTTGCAACCATCGGGATAATACGACTTGGTCATGATGATCCGATTAAAGAGACTAGTTGCTTGTAATCCGATATATGTTTCGTACGGAAGAGACACTATTCCAGCCCCAGGCTTTGCATGAGACATCAAATACTGGATCGCTATACACAATACTACGTATACTACGCATGACAAAGATCATATATTCCATTAAGAATATTTCAGGAGAATTGGGTAGGCATGCCGCTTTGCTAGAAGCCAACCATGTCTCGTAAATTGGTAAAAACGTTGTACGAGGTACGTACGTGTTCGGATAGTTCGACGACCGGATTTACTGCCAACATATCCAGGGATCTCTTGGGTCGCTTCCCAAATATTCACCGATGATGTATGATTCGAACTGAATTAATCTTGGATTAATAGCGGAGATATTTTATCTGGGATAAAATACTATTTGAAGAGAGAGAAACGATTAATTTGGAATTAATCGATAAAAATAATATATTCGATATATTGAACGAAATTAGATTTCGACGCGGAATTAAAATTAGATTTTAATTCGGGCAAACGAGTTAATTTAGAATTAATTCGCTAACGATGTGAATAGTAAATTTGATTTAATTACGTCACAACGGAAAATTCGTTAATTCGGAATTAACGAAACCGAGCCCGGGATGTGTTTGCGAGGCCACTCCGATTTTGAATCAAGTGCGGCCACAAGTCACATCACTAGTCACATCGCTCATCACATCACATGTCACTTTAGTGATAGATGTCAATTCACATTTTTGGTGAGTGACAACTAGTCACTATTCATGATATTGGTTGTTGAGAGCCTTTAATGCCATTTTGGCTCCAAATTTGAGTTTTGACTTTTTGAAAGCCATATACCAAAGTTTGAAAACACTTTAGGTATTAATTGTTTTTGGAAAACAAAATCAAACAAAAGAATAACACACACTCTCTCTCAAACCCTCACATTGCCGTGAGCCTCCACCAAGAATAAGGAAATTGTTTTCTTTTCTTTAATTGCTAGCACACTTCAAGAATCAATACAAGGTGATAGGGAAACCATCTCAAGAGCTTGGAATCCTTACAAAGCTTGGAGCTTATTCATCTTCTTCAAAGTACCTCCTTGGCCGAAACTTCAAAGGATCAACAAGGGAGGAGATTTTGTCTTAAACACATCTCAAAATCCGTTCAATGTAAGTGTGTTTCCGCCTCACTTCTTTGAGTATTCATTCTTTTCATTGCTTAAATATGATCTTGGGACTATAGTAGAAACCAACATCTCCCACTAACTTTCTTATAAACACATGGTTCTTCATCATTTTTTATTAATCTAGATAATCTAATTATCTCATCAAAAGAACGATTCCAGCTTCGGGATGCCTGTTTAAGTCCATAAATAGACTTTTGGAGCTTACAAACCAAGTTTGAAGTCTCACTAGATACGAAACCCTCTGGTTGTTCCATATAGATATCCTCCTCGAGGAATCCATTTACGAAAGCGGTTTTCACATCCATCTGCCATATCGCATAGTCGTGATATGCAGCAATGGATAAAAGAATCCTAATGGATTTTAGCATGGCTACTGGTGAAAAAGTTTCCTCATAGTCAATCCCAGGACGTTGAGTGTAACCTTTCGCTACCAGTCGGGCCTTAAAGGTTTCCACCTTTCCATCGGGCCCTCGCTTCATTTTGTAAACCCATTTACAACCAATAGGTTTAACTCCTTCAGGAAGTTCAACTAAGTCCCAGACTTGATTGGCATGCATTGAATCCATTTCGGATTTCATGGCTTCTTGCCATTTTCCCGAATCGATATCCAATATCGCTTCTGTATACATAGTCGAATCTGTTTCCTCCAAGAGGAGAACATCAAGGCTTGCATCAGATGTTAAAAACAATCTTTCAAGAGGCCTTGATATTCTATTCGACTTACGTAGAACCTGTGTTGTAGATCCTTCACTTAGTTGGATCTCTGGTTCCATCTCAGGTTCCTTAATGTTGGGATCAAACTCATCAAGTTTAATCTCTCTACAATTCCCACTTTCTCTCAAAAATTACTTTTCAAGAAAAGTTGCAAAGCGAACAACAAATACATTTCGTTGTTCGGAATCGTAGAATTGATATCCCATGGAATTATCAGGATATCCAATGAACCTATATTTATACCCCATGGGTGTTAGTTTATCTCGCTGCGCAATTCTAACGTATGCAAGATAACCCCAAATCTTTAAATGCTTAAGACTTGGATTTCTACAGAAACATATTTGATAGGGGTCGTAGAAACAGCTTTCGATGGAACCATATTAAGTATGTAAGCAGCAGTTTGTAAAGCATAACCCCAAAGGTAATAAGGAAGATCTGTATAGCTCATCATGGATCGCACCATATCCAATAAAGTATGATTTCTACGCTCAGACACTCCATTATGTTGAGGTGTTCCTGGTGGGCTATATTGGGCGGGAATTCCATTATCCCTTAAATAATTTCTGAATTCTTCACTCATATATTCACCGCCTCGATCTGATCTAAGGCACTTGATGAATTTACTGGTTTGTTTTTCTACTTCGTTTCAGAATATTTTAAACTTGTCAAATGTTTCCGACTTATGTTTCATCAGATAGATATATCCATATCTAGACTTGTCATCTGTGAAAGTCACAAAGTATATGGAACCATCATGAGCGGCATGATTTAATGGACCACACATATCGCTTTGATTAGTTCCAGTAAATCTCCAACACGGTGTCCAACACCTTGAAATAGGGCCTTTGTAATCTTTCCTTGGATACATGACTCACAAATCGGATAAGGATCTAAGGTAAGATTTTCAATCAAACCATCATTTACCAATTTGGATAGACGTCTAACACCTATGTGGCCCAATCTCATATGCCATAATTCAGTATTATTTAGTTCAGACTTCCTATTTGTATTTTTCTCTATATTAAAGACATCTCTACATGTTTCCAAAACATAATGACCGTTTGATAAAGAACATTCACATTTCAATAAATTTACTTTATCATACAAACATAAAGTTTCATCCTTAATGTTTATTTTATATCCATCTTTATCTTATATTGGCAGCGATATTATTTGTCTGATAAATGAGGGAACATAATAACAGTCATGCAAATCTAATTTACATCCATTTGGGAGATCTAGAACAATAGTTCATATGGCTTTGACATCCAATGTCTCGCCATTGCCAACTCTAAGCTAGATCTCCCCTTTATTCAGCCCTCTTTTAACCCTCATTTCCTGCAGGGAATTGCAAATATAAGTGGGACTGCCAGTGTCTAACACCCATCCACTATTTGCATCTAAGGCTAATGAGATGTCAATAATTGGACAAATACAAAGCGTATCTGAGGGTCCTGATTTAAGCTCTGGACAATCCTTCTTCCAGTGTCCAGACTTTTTGCATTGTAGACATTGATCACAAGCTACTTTAGGTTTTGCGCCTTTGCACTTCTTGGAGTTTTTCTTTGATATTTTCTTCTTCCCCATCTTGATTTTCTCTGACTTCCTAGAAGTCATTGAAGAGCCAGCTCCACCATGGAGATATAGTGTGGGGTTGTCTTTCTTCAAATCTTGCTCCGCCGTGTGTAGCATGTTATGAAGTTCTTCGTATGTGGCTTACATCGAATGCATATGGAAATTTAATACAAAGCCAGCATAAGAACCAGACAAAGAAGACAGAATCAAATTACGGCCCAGCCGTTCATCAAACACAATGCCATGTCGTTCCATATATCGAATCTGGTCGATCATGTTCAAAACATGGGTGCTGACAGCTCCTCACTCCTTGAGTTCACCACGGAAAAATTCCTTAGACCTTTGATAAAGTTCCACCTATTGATTTGCCTCGAACAACTCCTTGAGTGTTCGTATGATGCTCCAAGCATTCGGTAGTTCAATGTACTGTCTCAGCAAATCTGGAACCATCGATTTTAAGATGTAGGATTTCACCTTTAGGCTATCATCCTTCCATCTATCAAAAGTTTCTCGCTCTTCTGGAGTGGAGTCAGGATCGATATCAACAGGCAGTGGATTGATCGTGACATAAGTTAACTTTTCATATTCCAAGACAAGGCGCATGTTCATTTGCCATTCAAAATAGTTCTCGGCTCCTTTTAGTTTATTGGAATCCAAAAGTTTCATCAGTGGATTAGTGGCAGCCATCTACAAGACAACATTTTTGAGTAGTAGCAGAACATTTTTCATTTCAAAAGTGATAACACTAATTGATTAGGGAATTTTAAATCTATTAGTGCCATCCCACTACTTTACGTAATTTCGTAATCTCCTTTACCGGAAAAATAGAAATTTGACTATTAAAATTTCATAACGGGAAGTGGATCCCATGACATTTACTCCAGCCTCACACTAATGACGATATTGGTCTTTGTAAATTCTTTAGGTAGACCTTCAAGGTCAATCACTTCATGTGACTCATAGTTTGGTCATGAACCGTTTCTTATCCTCACACTAATGACGATATTAGATTAAGATGTGTTCTAGGTGTGTACTTGTTAATGTGCACTAATGAGCTTCGTATGTACACCCTCACACTAATGATGATATTGGGTGACTACGTTAACTCATCACGCTACATCCAATGTTTTACCGGAGCGACCTAAGTTCCGAGCACTTATACCCTCACACTAATGACGATATTGGATGTAAGTAGTAAAAACCCATTCATCTCCGTATTGATAAGACGGACCATCCAATAATGCTCCAACATTATTAATACTATTACTTAAAATTAATCACCTAATCACGAGAGATTTATGACAATCAAGTCATTAACTTAATTAGGTCAAAGTTTTAATTTAAAACACACAATACATATTTTAAAACACACAATACATATACAATATGTCTTATGCATAATTAAATTAAAATTGCTATGGCATAGATTCAAAATATGTGTTGTGTGGTTAAGCCTTTGCTACTGATACCATTCTGTTGGGGCAGTTGTGGAACCCCTAGGGTCGGATCGGTGCCCTGGGCAGCGAAAATGGGTATAACCCATGGATATCAAGTATGGGTGTAATTTGAAATCATTTAATGAAATACTATATTCCATTACGAGTGTATAGGAAAAACCCAAGACTGAATCGGAGTCCGGAAGCTCCAAAATGAGCGAAAACAAAATCGGCGCGCGCGAAGGACGCGACGCTCGTGTACTACACGCGCTACAGTGCGCGTGCGCGCACTGTAGCAATCAGGTCATGAAGCCTTTTTTTTTATTTCTTTTGCTCATTAAAGTTTCAGCTCTCTGGTTTCCAGAGACCTGAAGCAAATAGGGTATTTTACCCTAATCTATTCCGAGTCTCCCTAAACACTTCAAAACATCCAAAATTAATTTTTAATTTCAAAAACATCATAAACAGATGTTATAGAATAAAAATCTAGTTTTCAAAATATCAAATATTTTTCAAAAAAATATAAATTTATTACATTTGTGTAAATTTTGAATCCAATACACAAACCATTTTAGAATCCCAATTAGAAATGTCTCATGAAAAATTCTAGTCCACCTAAAGGTGGTCAAGTGAATCTAGAATGGTAGTCATAGCTCTAAGCTTTAATCTAGAGTTCAAAACTCTAATTAATTGTTCCATGTCCAATATGAACATCTTTGACCTAATTACAAACATGTTGTGTTTATACTTCTAAAGTATCCTAACACAATTGATTAGCCGTATACAACATTAAGCTATGTGATCATTGATGAGTGGTAAATCTATCACCATTTCCCACTCATTTAACCTAATATTTTGTATATTTTATTGAGTTTTGTGAATATTTTGATGTGTTTTGTGTTATTTTGTAGATAAATAAAGTTTCACGACATTCTGGAGGTGATTTGGAGCAAAACAGTGAAAATTGGAAAAAAAGGCATTTTGGTAATTTGGTCGCGTCGCGACGCGCAAGCCCTTGGCGTCACGACGCCTAACATGCGCCGTGTCCACAAATCAGAATCTGAGAAAAGTTTGACTTTGCTAACATGTGCCGTGCCACATGTCACCATCACAGCTGATCTGCTAACATGCGCCGTGCCACGAGTCATCATCCTACAGTGCAGACAGTCACCATCGCCACGTGTCGCCACGTGTTACTCCGCCTGTCAGCCACATCATCGTCCACATCACCGGTTGATTGAGTCAAACAGCCACGTCATCGCCACATCATCATCAACCAATCACAGTGTGCCACGTGTCGCAATTCTATGGTGCCGACAATCAAATTGCCACGTGTCGCCATGTCAGCATCATTAATAGACTAACTTATCCTTATTTGACACGTGACGGATAAGAATCTGAGCCGACGAATCAAAAGCCGCCACGTGTCACAATAATTGAGCTCCAACCACCTTGCCACATGTCGCCTTATCACCTTATCCAGAATCTTCAGCCGACGAACCAGTGCGTACCACATCAACAAAACGGGCGTCGCGACGCGAGATGGGCGTTGCGACGCGCGACCCTTACTGACGCCTATAAATAGAGCGCAAAATTCCAGTTTTAGATGTACCATTCTCTCTCACTTCTTTGATGTAAAGAAGGAGTTTCTCTTTCTAGTTTCTTTTAGTTTTTAGTTTTGTAAATAATTTTAATTACGTTTTGTAATAATAGTAATTCACTTTCTTACTTTTTACAGTTTTTACTATTCACCATGAGGATGTAACTTCCCAGCTAGGGTGAAAGGTAATTCTTTTACTGTTACTATT
This sequence comes from Zanthoxylum bungeanum, assembly GCA_019454045.1. Taxonomy (NCBI): domain Eukaryota; kingdom Viridiplantae; phylum Streptophyta; class Magnoliopsida; order Sapindales; family Rutaceae; genus Zanthoxylum; species Zanthoxylum bungeanum. Next base: position 30,011 of record SKCR01027654.1, read on the forward strand.
TAGATTAATCTCCCTTAAAAATAATATATTCACTATTTAAAATATTGACTTAAAAAGGATACCGCCATATTGGTCGGTTTGTAATTCATTTTAATCTGGTTTAAACCTGACTAATCAAGGATACCGCCAGATTGGTCGGTTGGTAATTAAACTTTCTTACCGCCTATATGGCAGGTTCATTGACAAATCTTTTTGCCGCCTTAATGGCTGGTTGGACTTAATTTGACTTAATCAGGTTACCGCATATATGGCTGGTTGGTAAAATAATCACAAGTTTATATATTATAGTATGGGAGATATCTAAATTAGTAATAGTAAAAAGTAATTCCTTTTACCTTAGCATTTTATTTTATTGTAATTTACTTTTCAGTATTTACTTTACCGCATTTTTACTTTATGTCTTTTATTTTCAAGTTTTTAATAGCCCTAGTTATGTGTTGTAACTAAATTAGTTATCTGGGGTTGTGAAAACTTTTAATATCACCGGTTTATAAGGTGTTAGATTATAGTTTGGGTATTATAAAGATTTATTTATTGAGTCTTAATCTTAATACTTTTTATTAACTGGCCACTAATAAAATTGATCTGGTAAATCTAAAATGAACTAGACATAAGGATTTTAGGTTTCAGCCTTAGACTCAATAGCCCACGATCTTCCTTGAGGATAGATAACCCTTTAAGAAAATTGGATGGGAAGTTTATCCCTGACGCATAGACGTCAATCAAGCCACTACTTTTCTTGTAAATAAAATATCTCTTTGTCTTTTCCTAATAATTGTAATTTTTTTGTTGTTTTATTTTATTTTCTCCGACAGGATTGACCGGTGCAAACACATGCGTATAACGCAAGCGCACGTATCGTTCAAGTAGTATAAAAAAATCGATCCCACGAGGACTTAATTCCTACTGTTGTTATTAATTATTGAATCTATTTATTTACAGGTATCTAATTATAGGGAGAAGGGAATTGATTGTTTTGATTGGTTGAATGTGGAATTGCTTAATAAAAATAAAATAAACAAAAGAAAAATACTAAGGAAAATAAATAAACAGACTCAAAAGATCTAGGGTCGTTACTCCACACAATACTGTTAAAAGGATGAATTGATTCTCTTATTTATGTGTACTAATTCAGTTTGCTAACCTGGAACACGAAAATATGCAAAAGTCTCTTCCGATGGTCAGACGCAAATACCCAGTATAACCCAATTGAACCATATGTCTATGTCAACCACATTACCTGGATTCATTAAGTTTAAGTTCCAATTATGGCTACCCCCGCCCGACATGTATATTCCTATCCTGTAAGGAAATCTATTAAAGGGTTATCTATCCTCAAGGAAGACCGTGGGCTATTGAATCTAAGGCTGAAACCTAAAATCCCTATGTCTAGTTCATTTTAGATTTACCTCATCAATCTTATTAATTGCCAGTTAACAGGACGCATTAAGCTTAAGACTCAATAAACAAACTAAAGAACTACCCATAAAAAGAAAATCAATATTAAGTGTGAGTGAGTATTATGTTTCATCACTTCCCTAGAATAAAATAAAATGCTGGGGTTAGAGGATCCACAGTTAATATTTCTTATCTAGGAATCTCACTTATTATAATATATAAATTAATTTATATTCTGCTTTCTCAGGAATTAATAATATTAAACATTTAAAACCAGCCATATAAGCGGTAATCCATTTAGTCCAATTACACCAGCCATATAGGCGGTAATTATCTGTCACATATAGACCAGCCATATAGGCGGTAAGGTAATTTATATTTAAACCAGCCATATAGGCGGTAATAAAGTCTGACATTAATTAATCCGGTTAAATTATAATTTAAATATTATAATTAAGTGAGATTTACCTAAATAATTATATTAAAGGTTTCACCTTTTACCCCAGCGGTAAATTAACTACAAAACATAAAAGAAAAGAGAAGAAGAAGAACTACTATTACTATTACTGAAAATTAAAATACATAATTAAAAATATTATTTATATATACAAAAATAGATGCAATCCTCTAAAAATAGGGAAAAGCTCCCAAGGAAAGCACACTAAATAAAGTGGTGAAGGCCTGAATTTATAGGCATTTTCTGGAACCAGCGTCGCGAAGCCAAAGGTCCCAACGTAGCGACGCTGGCACGCGGTTTTGGTCCACGCGGGTTGACCACGCGTGATCTATCGGCAGAATCTGGTGATGACACGTGTGACGCGGTAAAGGTGGTGCAATGAGAAGACGACACGTGGCACACGGTGATTGGCTGAGCTTTCGGTCCAATGATCATCTGACACGTGGCACGCGTTTAGGATTGGTCCAATGAGAGATTAACACGTGGCAGCATGTGATTCGCCGGTGATTCTGTCCAATGACAACTCGACACGTGGCACGCGCTTGCTTTGGTCCAATGAGATTTCGACACGTGGCAGACGGCGCATTTTAGCTGATCTTCTGTGATGATGACACGTGGCACGACGCACGTTAGTAAGGCCAGCGCACGTTAGCAAGTCCAATTTCTCAGATTCTGACACGTGTCCCTCGGCGCACGTTAGCATGTCCGGCGCACGTTAGACGTCGCGATGCGGAAAAATTACCGAATTGCCCTTTTGTCATGTTTTCTCTATTTTGGCCCCAAATTGCTTCTAATGCTTTCCCAACTTTATTTATCTGGAAAATAACACAAAACACATCAAAACGTTCACAAAACTCAAGAAACTATACAAAATATTAGGTTAAATGAGTGGGAAATAGTGATAGATTTACCACTCATCACACCCCCAAACCTAACATTTTGCTAGTCCTCGAGCAAAACACAAAGTAAAATAACATAATAAAATTTAACTAAGCCACTTTCGTAGGGATCACGGTTGCATTTAGCATATGCGACAAGCCTTTAAACCCCTAGGTGTCCCTAGTGGACGAGTTGTAGTCTCGTGAGGGTTTACAGCAATGATACCCACAAACATTTTACAAAAGTAAAACGGTAGTAAAACTAATGCACACAAAAGCAAAAAGACAAGCGAAAAGAGAATAAAAAAGTTAGTGACTAATCAGGTGAAATTTCTTCTCCAAGTTATTAGTTGTTTTGTTTCTTTCTAAATTACCGAATAAGTAAATTCTCCGATTATATTTACCATTCTCCATATACACAGCCAACAAAATATTAATCAACTCATTTTTGCCCACAACAGTCATAAGTGCAGTTGATAAGAGAGTAATATTTTTGTCCATAAAGTTCTATCAGATTTTACACCTTTTTGTAGCAATGGAATAATTTTTCTGATTTTTCTGATTTTTTCTTTGATTTTGTTTTTCTATTTTTTATTTATATACAATATCTTCCATCTATGTAACGAGTGTTGGGTCAGTGGCTCCCAAACCAGTTGGCTTTAGGGCACTAGGTGTTAAGACACCCCTACGGACTTAATTACTCAGACTTCAGATATATATATTTTTGCAGCATCTTCGATCCATGTAACGAGCTTTGGGCCAGTGACTCCCAAACCAGTTGGCTTTAGGGCACTAGGTGTTAAAACACCCTTACAGACTTAATAACTCAGATCTCAGTTTTTTTTTTTTTTTTTTTACTCCATCACTTTTTGAGATGCTTCCTCCAATTAAACTAGAGCACTGAATATTACAAACTTTTCAATTACAACTTATGTCCGTATGTTACTATGCATGTTGATAATACCTGCCAACTGAGCATATGAAGATCCATTTAAGTCAGTTTTATGGAGAATTTACAAATTAAATAATTTAAAAGGAAATAAACAAAAATTAACTCGTTTCGAAAATAGGTTTGAGATACGTCTCAGGAGTGGAAACTCCTTACTCAGCTATCTCTCACCAATTTCACCTTTTTAGTCAAAACACAAAAACGCAAAATTTTTTGAAAATTTTTCAATTTTTTTTGTATTTTTCGAAAAATTTTGGACTAAAAATAAAAACAACATACAAACTAAAAAACAAGGTACTGATCAACTAATTCCCTCCCCCAAACCTAAATGAGACATTGTCCCCAATGTCTTAAAAAATAGAAGAAGAGTTTAGAAGGTAATACCTGATTAGCTGAAATTTTACACGAAATTAAAGGTTAAGATCCAGATTAATTCGACGCCTCTTACCACGATCGTCCTCGGACCAATTTATTTTTGAAAGGATAGGGTCAACTTGTGGTTCATAGGCTATGAGTTGGTCTATTAGATCTGGAGCAGTTCTGGCAGTGAAGAGGAGTTCTTTCATGGGTTTTGACACGAACCCATTTCTTCGGGCATCATCAAGAAACACACAAAGAAAATCATAAAATCCATCAACGTTGAGCAATCCAATTGGTTTCTGGTGTATGTTCAGGTTCGCCCAAGATAATACTATAAATATTTCCTCCAATGTACCTAAGCCACCTGGCAAAGCAATAAAAGCATCAGCACAGTTAATCATTTCTACCAAACGTTCAGACATACCTGGCACGATCAGTTCCTCTCCGTTTGATGATCCAATAAGATTTGCCTCTGCCAAGGGTTTTGGGATGATTCCCAAAACGTGACTGCCTCCTTCCTGTACAGCCTTTGAAACGATCCCCATAAGTCCAAGATTTCCTCCGCCATATATTAAGTGCATATTCCTCGCAGCTAAGACTCGACCCAATTCCTGTGCTGCTTCTATGTATTGTGGTTTAGTACCAACACTACTACCACAAAACACACAGATGTTTTCAACTCGTCTTCTTGAAGTGGCTTCCATTTTTTTATGTATTTATTTCTCAACCCTGGATGTCTTCAAAAGTGCAATGACGGGCTGAATTTATAGTACCTGAAAAAGGGTGAGTAATAATAGCACTAGTACTTCCAGAGGACGTTTGTTTGCTAAACAACAAAATGAATCGTGAAAGGTCAAAAAGTCTGGATACTGTCTACGAAAATAAAGATAATTACAACAGAAAAGCGAATCAAAGCAATAATTAAGGCAACAGAATTGTGTACGCAATACGCCACTCGTTTGGTATATAAATCCATTAGGATGCATCTCAAGATTTCATTCTTTACTCAGCCATCGCTAATGAATTGGTTCTATTCTTTGTGATTGCCAAACACCATTCCTTCTGTCTTAAAATGCCCCGTTTGTGCTTTTCCCTACAAAAATAACACACAAAATTAAAAATTCTACACAAAATATGAAAACAAAAATTACAACAAATTGCATGGGTTACCTCCCTGCTAGCTCTAAATTTTACGTCTTCAGCAAGACGTGACTGAAATTCAAATGTTAAGGAGGTTTCAACGTCGTTTTGGATGTCCGATTAAAGACAATCCCGTGAGCGTTGCTTTTGAAGGGTCTCTTCCAACGGTAAAGTGGAAAAAGAATTTTGTCCCATTTAGTGTTTGTGCCACCTTTTTGCTCCTTGTTGCTCCAGTGGTTCCTGCAAAGAAAGAAAATCAGGAGGTCTCGTATAATGCTTGACTTGGAATAGGAGTTCCATTCTGTCAAGCTTTTGGGCGATATTTTTGATTTGTACTCCCCAAAACAGTGATGTTTCTCCTGAATGCTCTGGATTTTTATTAAGGTCAGACATTTGCTCCTCCATTTGCTCTGTTTCTTGCTCCACCTGAGGATGAAAAGATGAGTCAAACATTAGGTCTTCATCCTCTGATTCCGGTGAATTGATTGGCTCAGGTAGATCTTCTTCAAACATTATTGCAAAACAATCTCCAAGATCTTCGTTTTGAGGATATAGAATTCCATCCTCAATTTTTGATGCAGTTGGTACAAATATTTCAGCTTCATCCTCGTCAGAATCTGAATAATAAAAATCAAATCGAGACTTTGATGGTTTGGGCTCCTGAACTGATACCTCTGGTTCCTGATACTGCTCAGCCTCCTCATCTGCTAAAGTGTCATCGTGAATTGTTTGGTACTCGAAGGCTTCATCAGTGTCATCTGAAAATGGTTCTTGAGGTATGTAGTTCTGGTTTTCTGTGAATTGTCTCATTTGATCTGTCATCCTCTGAATGAATTCTGATTGTCTCTGAATACTTTCAAATTGATTCTGACTTGTTTCAAGCATTGTATCCAATTTTTCTTTTCGTTTCTTAAACATATCTTCGAGCATGTTTGGCAATTGATCTTCCTCTGATGGTTCTGGTTGTTGATGAAGATCATAGGTAGATGGTAGATAAGATGGAAAATGTGGTTCTGTGAAATGTGATGGTTCTTCATACCATGAATGATTTTGATAGCTCTGCCACCATGAATTGTAGTTGTACTCGCAATAATCGCTTGGGTGGTTACCATTACATATGTCACATCTCCACATTGAGTTCTGTTGAGCAAATGTAGTATTGTTTGGTTCTGGAATCCAGTGATAGTCGTTGGGTTGTACAACAGGCCTCAGAAAACCGGACTGTTGCTCCCAGATTTGGGGTGTATCTTCCAGTAAAGGTCGTAATCTTTCAATCTCCCAATAATGTTCCATTTTTTTTTCAATCACCTGAAAATACAATAAAGAAATAAAAATTACAGATAAAAATAAAGAAAATTAGATACAAGTAAATTAGATAACTTCAAAATTAATAACTCAAGAAAAATAAGTCCCCGGCAACGGCGCCAAAAAGTTGACCGGTGCAAACACACACGTATAACGCAAGCGCACGTATCGTTCAAGTAGTGTAAAAATATCGATCCCACGAGGACTTAATTCATACTGTTGTTATTAATTATTGAATCTATTTATTTACAGGTATCTAATTATAGGGAGAAGGGAATTGATTGCTTTGATTGGTTGAATGTGGAATTGCTTAATAAAAATAAAATAAACAAAAGAAAAATACTAAGGAAAATAAATAAACAGACTCAAAAGATCTAGGGCCGTGACTCCACACAATACTGTTAAAAGGATGAATTGATTCTCTTATTTATGTGTACTAATTCAGTTTGCTAACCTGGAACACGAAAATATGCAAAAGCCTCTTCCGATGGTCAGACGCAAATACCCAGTATAACCCAAATGAACCATATGTCTATGTCAACCACATTACCTGGATTCATAAAGTTTAAGTTCCAATTATGGCTACCCCCGCCCGACATGTATATTCCTATCCTGTAAGGAAATCTATTAAAGGGTTATCTATCCTCAAGGAAGATCGTGGGCTATTGAATCTAAGGCTGAAACCTAAAATCCCTATGTCTAGTTCATTTTAGATTTACCTCATCAATCTTATTAATTTCCAGTTAACAAGACGCATTAAGCTTAAGACTCAATAAACAAACTAAAGAACTACCCATAAAAAGAAAATCAATTATTAAGTGTGTGTATTGTGTTTCATCACTTCCCTAGAATAAAATAAAATGCTGGGGTTAGAGGATCCACAATTAATATTTCTTATCTAGGAATCTCAATTATTATAATATATAAATTATTTTATATTCTGCTTTCTCAGGAATTAATAATATTAAACATTTAAAACCAGCCATATAGGCGGTAATTATCTGTCACATAAAGACCAGCCATATAGGCGGTAAGGTAATTTATATTTAAACCAGGCATATAGGCGGTAATAAAGTCTGACATTAATTAATCCGGTTAAATTATAATTTAAATATTATAATTAAGTGAGATTTACCTAAATAATTATATTAAAGGTTTCACCTTTTACCCCAGCGGTAAATTAACTACAAAACATAAAAGAAAAGAGAAGAAGAAGAACTACTATTACTATTACTGAAAATTAAAATACATAATTAAAAATATTATTTATATATACAAAAATAGATGCAATCCTCTAAAAACAGGGAAAAGCTCCCAAGGAAAGCACACCAAATGAAGTGGTGAAGGCCTGAATTTATAGACATTTTCTGGAACCAGCGTCGCGACGCCAAAGTTCCCAGCGTAGCGACGCTGGCACGCGGTTTTGGTCCACGCGGGTTGACCACGCGTGATCTGTCGGTAGAATCTGGTGATGACACGTGTGACGCGGTAAAGGTGGTGCAATGAGAAGACGACACGTGTCACACGGTGATTGGCTGAGCTTTCGGTCCAATGATCATCTGACACGTGGCACGCGGTTAGGATTGGTCCAATGAGAGATTAACACGTGGTAGCATGTGATTCGCCGGTGATTCTGTCCAATGACAACTCGACACGTGGCACGCGCTTGCATTGGTCCAATGAGATTTCGACACGTGGCAGACGGCGCATTTTAGCTGATCTTCTGTGATGATGACACGTGGCACGGCGCACGTTAGTAAGGCCAGCGCACGTTAGCAAGTCCAATTTCTCAGATTCTGACACGTGTCCCTCGGCGCACGTTAGCATGTCCGGCGCACGTTAGACGTCGCGATGCGGAAAAATTACCGAATTGCCCTTTTGTCATGTTTTCTCTATTTTGGCCCCAAATTGCTTCCAATGCTTTCCCAACTTTATTTATCTGCAAAATAACACAAAACACATCAAAACGTTCATAAAACTCAAGAAACTATACAAAATATTAGGTTAAATGAGTGGGAAATAGTGATAGATTTACCACTCATCAAGGATCCAGACCTTTTTGACTATCACGATTTGTTTAACTAATAATTGTCATTTGGCAGGTACTAGTGCTATTATTTTACTGACCCTTTTCAGGTATTATAAATTCAACTCATCATTGCACTTTTGAAGACATCCAGAGTAAAACATGGAAGCCACTTCAAGAAGACGAGTTGAAAACATCTGTGTATTTTGTGGTAGTAGTGTTGGTGTTAAGCCACAATACGTAGAAGCAGCACATGAATTGGGTCGAGTCTTAGCTGCAAGAAATATGCACTTAGTATATGGCGGAGGCAATCTTGGACTAATGGGGATCGTTTCAAAGGCCGTATAGAAAGGAGACAGTCACGTTTTGGGAATCATCCCAAAACCCTTGGTAGAGGCAAATCTTATTGGATCATCAAACGGAGATGAACTGATCGTGCCAGGTATGTCTGAACGATTAGTAGAAATGATTAACCGTGCTGATGCTTTTATCGCTTTGCCAGGTAGCTTGGGCACATTGGAGGAAATTTTTATAGTGCTATCTTGGGCGAACCTAAACATACACCAGAAACCGCTTGGACTGTTTAACGTTGATGGATTTTATTATTTTCTTTATGTGTTTCTTGATGATGCTCGGAGAAATGGGTTCGTGTCAAAACCTATGAAAGAACTTCTCTTCACTACCAGAACTGCTCCAGATTTAATAGATCAACTCTTAGCCTATGAACCACAAGTTGACCCTATCCTTTCAAAGATAAATTGGTCCGAGGATGATCTTGGTAAGAGGCGTCAGATTAATCTGGATCTTAACCTTTAATTTCCTGTAGAATTTCAGCTAACTAGGTACGACCTTCTAAACTCTTCTTCTACTGTTTAAGACATTGGGGACAATATCTTATTTAGGTTTGGGGGAGGGAATTAGTTGATCAGTACCTTGTTTTTAGTTTGTGTGTTATTTTTATTTTTAGTCCAAAATTTTTCGAAAAATACAAAAAAATTGAAATTTTTTCAAAAATTACAAAAATATTTTGCGTTTTTGTGTTTTTATTTTGACTAAAAAAGGTGAAATTGGTAAAAGATAGCTGAGTAAGGAGTTTCCACTCCTGAGACGTATCTCAAACCATTTTTGAAACAAGTTAATTTTTGTTTATTTCCTTTTGAATTATTTAAATTTGTGAATTCTCCATAATACTGATTAAAATGGATCTTCATATGCTCTGTTGGCAGGTATTATCAACATACATGGAAACATACGGACATGAACTAAAATTGAAAAGTTTGTAATATTCAGTGCTTTAGTTTAATTGGAGAAAGCATCTCAAAAAGCAATGGAGTAAAAAAAAACATCTAAGATCCGAGTTATTAAGTCTGTAAGGGTGTTTTAACACCTAGTGCCCTAAAACCAACTGATTTGGGAGTCACTGGCCCAAAGCTCGCTACATGGATCAAAGATACTGCAAAAGTATATATATATCTGAAGTCTGAGTAATTAAGTCTGTATGGGTGTCTTAACATCTGATGCCCTAAAGCCAACTGGTTTGGGAGCCACCGACCCAACACTCGCTACATAGATGGAAGATATTGTATATAAATAAAAAAAAATCAAAGAAAAAATTAGAAAAATGAGAAAAATTATTCCATTGCTATAAAAAGGTGTGAAATCTGATAGAACTTTATGACAAAAATATTACTCTCTTATCAACTGCACTTGTGACTGTTGTGGGAAAAAAATGAGTTGATTAATATTTTGTTGGTTGTGTATATTGAGAATGGTAAATATAATCGGAGAATTTACTTATTCAGTAATTTAGAAAGAAACAAAACAACTAGTAACTTGTAGTAGAAATTTCACCTAATTAGTCACTAACTTATTTATTCTCTTTTCTTTTGTCTTTTTGCTTTTGTGTGCATTAGTTTCACTACCTTTTTACTTTTATAAAATGTTTGTGGGTATCATTGCTATAAACCCTCACGAGACTACAACTCGTCCACTAGGGACACCTAGGGGTTTAAAGGCTTGTTGCATACGCTAAATGCAACCGTGATTCCTACGAAAGTGGCTTAGTTAAATTTTATTATGTTATTTTATTTTGTATTTTGCTCGAGGACTAGCAAAATGTTAGGTTTGGGGTGTGATGAGTGGTAAATCTATCACTATTTCCCACTCATTTAACCTAATATTTTGTATAGTTTCTTGAGTTTTGTGAATATTTTGATGTGTTTTGTGTTATTTTGTAGATAAATAAAATTCCAGGACATTTTGGAGGCGATTTGGAGCAAAACAGTGAAAATTGGTAAAAAGGGCATTTTGGTAATTTGGGCGCGTCCCTTGGCATCGTGACGCCTAACATGCGCCGAACAGTTTTAACGTGCGCCGGGTCCACAAATCAGAATCTGAGAAAAGTTTGACTTTGCTAACATGCGCCGTGCCACGTGTCACCATCACAACCAATCTGCTAACATGTGTCGTGCCACGTGTCATCATCCTACGGTGCCGACATTCACCATCGCCACGTGCGCCACGTGTCACTCCACCTGTCAGCCACGTCATCGTCCACATCACCGGTTGACCGAGTCAAATAGCCACGTCATCATCAACCAATCACAGCGTGCCACGTGTCACAATTCTATGGTGCCGATAATCAAATTGCCACGTGTCGCCACGTCAGCGCCACGTCAGCATCAATAATAGACTAACTTATCCTTATCTGACACGTGGTGGATAAGAATCTGAGCCGACAAATTAGAAGCCGCCACATGTCACAATAATTGAGCTCCAACCACCTTGCCATGTGTCGCCTTATCACCTTATCCAGAATCTGCAGCCGACGAACCAGAGCGTGCCAAGTCGACAAAACGGGCGTTGCGACGTGAGATGGGCGTCGCGACGCGCGACCCTTACTGACGCCTATAAATAGAGCGCGGAATTCCAGTTTCAGATGTACTATTCTCTCTCACTTCTTTGATGTAAAGAGGGAGTTTCTCTCTCTTGTTTCTTTTAGTTTTTAGTTTTGTAAATAATTTTAATTACGTTTTGTAGTAATAGTTATTCACTTTCTTACTTTTTACAGTTTTTACTATTCACCATGAGGAGGTAACTTCCCCAGCTAGGGTGAAAGTTAATTCTTTTACTGTTACTATTTAGATTAATCTCCCTTAAAAATAATATATTCATTATTTAAAATATTGACTTAAAAAGGATACCGCCATATTGGTCGGTTGGTAATTCATTTTAATCTGGTTTAAACCTGACTAATCAAGGATACCGCCAGATTGGTCGGTTGGTAATTAAACTTTTTTACCGCCTATATGGCAGGTTCATGGACAAATCTTTTTACCGCTTTAATGGCTGGTTGGACTTAATTTGACTTAATCAGGTTACCGCCTATATGGGTGGTTGGTAAAATAATCACAAGTTTATATATTATATTATGGAAGATATCTAAATTAGTAATAGTAAAAGTAATTCCTTTTACCTTAGCATTTTATTTTATTGTAATTTACTTTTTCAGTATTTACTTTACCGCATTTTTACTTTATGTCTTTTATTTTCAAGTTTTTACTAGCCCTAGTTATGTGTTGTAACTAAATTAGTTATCTGGGGTTGTGATAACTTTTAATATCACCGGTTTATAAGGGGTTAGATTATAGTTTGGGTATTATAAAGATTTATTTATTGAGTCTTAATGTTAATGCTTTTTATTAACTGGCCACTAATAAAATTGATCTGGTAAATCTAAAATGAACTAGACATAGAGATTTTAGGTTTCAGCTTTAGACTCAATAGCCCACGATCTTCCTTGAGGATAGATAACCCTTTAATAGATTTCCTTACAGGATAGACATATACCTGTCGGGCGGGGGTAGCCATAATTGGAACTTAAACTTAATGAATCCAGATAATTTGGTTGACATAGACATATGGTTCAATTGGGTTAAACTGGGTATTTGTGTCTGACCATCGACAGAGGCTTACACATAATTTAGTGTTCCAGGTTAATAAATCAATATATTACCTAACTATAAAATAACCACTTCATCTTTAAAATGATATTGGAAGAAATCACAACCCTAGATAGTTTTTAATATTGAATTTTCTTAAAATCTACTTTCGAACAATTTTATTTACTTGTTTTTAAAATTTAGAATCGTCACCATTTCAAATCAATCAAACAACCTGTTAGATACTAGTAATCATTTGACCTCATAAAATTAATAGCTTAGATATTAAGTCCTCGTGGGATCGATACTTTTTATTCTACTTGAACGATACGTACGCTTGCGTTATACGTGTGTGTTTACGCCGGTCAATCATGCATCTAATACACAAATAAACATAACTTTGGAGAAGATCAAATATTACCTAGTAAGCTTGATGTAAGATCCAATCTACTTCTTCTTGTTGAGATTGTTGGAGAACCTCCAAGGTGTGCAAGCTCGACTTCAAGATCCAATCTTGTTTCCAATGCTTCCAAGCTTCACTTCAAGATCCAATCTTGATTTCTCCTAGATGAAATGTTGTAGAGACCTCAGAAGCTTCTCTAAACACTTCTCTAACTTAGGCTAATCTCTCAAGTATTTGCTTATGCTTGTATTTGAACTTGTAATTAAAACCTTCATAAAACTTTCTATTTATAGCAAAACTTAGGCAATTTTTAATTAATAGAAGTTGTAATCAACTTTTAAGTGGGCTTAATCTAATTTTTCCAAATATGTATAATTAGGTGTGACTAATCTCCATGGTCTCCCACTTAGATTTAATCCAATTAAATCAAGCAAAGGATTATGAAATGGATTAGTTAAATGTTTTCCACCTTGATTTAATCCAATTAAATCAAGCCAAAACCACCTATTATTACATACTTACAATTACCATAATATCCTCAAATGGTAGAGATAATTATGATTTTACAATTAAGCCATTGTGTAATTATTGAATTAATCCAATTAGGTCAAAGTAAATAATCAAAGTTATCCAATAACACTTGATTATCTTAGTTGATAATTATAATATCGAATATTATCTTTTATCAAAAATTAATCGGCTACCCAAGTGCTCAATGAGTACACTTCATATTGGGACTCTCTAAGTTCAGACACGTTCGTCATATAAGCCTAACTAATATGTACGCAATTCGGCAACCTCTGAATTCGTGAAGAACACGAACGACCTTTCTGAACTATACAAGTCGATGTCATCACATATGTTTAACAATCCCTCCATCGTAGGCTATCTGATTTGTGCTTAGGAAACATAGAATATACCGTCAATTTTCCAATACGCACATCTCATGTCGACATGTCCATGATTCTTCATAACTGATGCGATCCACCCTAGGTGATCGACTTTGGCCAAAGATTTAAGAATTGTGACTTTATTCACATGGATACCTAAACCCCTTATGGTACACATATGGGCCGACGGATCCTATCTTGCTTCGCACTTGATTACTGAGTGCATCGGTCCACACCCAACGAACATCTAGAGGCTAGACCATGAAAGGTTTATGACATACATGGCATCTAAATGTGGAGGATACCACACAAAATCAATGTTATTATATACTCAAAGGATTACATATGCTACTCGACTCGAGGAGATTCCTATTGACGGCGGTGTGTACTTCCAACTATTAGGAATCACTGTGAGTCATTCAGTATTCGCTTCAACGAATACCCACATGTCTATACGAGTTTCCAAAACTCATGGTACATCACGTTAAACCATTGGAACTCCATTTCAAATATACGACATGTGCTAGTCTTCTAGGTTATAGGAATTCAACCGTATTCCAAAACCAACGACTAGGAATATTTACTTTAAGAATAGTTTACACCTAGTATCAAAACTATTCTAAGGTCGATGTCATTCTTAGCATATCTATACATCATTTTAATATGCATAATGACAATACCATTAATAAGGTATGAAATGAAAAATGTAGTTATTTTATTAATAAATAATAAAATATACAAATCGGATTGACACTCCAAGCACCAACTCCATCAAGAAGGCCGGTTCGAAGGAAGTATGTGGTGATAAGGTCGTAAGAGACGATGATGCGATAAGATTTCTGGAATGAAGAGGAACCTCAGGGTACTGTTGAGGCAGTCGTAGAAGCAGTAGAGGGGGTTTGGACTGATGGAAGATAAGTCTGCTGAATTGGAGGCTTACTCCAATATTCAAGATGCCCCTCTGCTGTCGAGGCTTCTGCTAAAGTTCCATCTTCTGAAGGCTTCGAAGACTGAAATTTTATTTTGTCATTTTGTCATTTTTTTTATTTGGGCTATAAATTGTTGGCCGATGGCCCTTATAAAGAACACTTTATTTTCTTAATATTAACAATCTTTTCTCTTTTGATAAATAACATATTATTGGTTCTATTGTCGCTTGGGTTTTTATTTGCAGAAATGTCATATAGATAATTTAAATAACCTTAACATAATGGGGGGAACACCTTCAAGTCGAGTTATGAAACAATGAGAAATTTGAATAAATTCGAAGTAAAGAAAGAGTACAAGGTAGTCTCATTGTCCCTTAGTCATGGAATAGTCATTGGTCGAGTGGCTGGTTCATGACTTTTAGTCATAAGATCTACCTGTAGAATCGTTTGAGATGTATGGCATTCCAACTGTTTTGGATGGGCTTCCCAGTTGTTATCTTCAATTTGTAGGCTCCTTGCTCAACAACTTTTGTAATGATTGATGAACACTAAAAAATGCACATTTATTAAAAGAAAAATTAATCATTTTACACTTATAGTTTCATTAATCCTATTAATTTAGTACATTTGTTAAATAATAATTATATTTATGTTTATTGTGATTTTTATCTTTTATGTTTGTGAAATAATACTTTGGATGCATATTTAGAAAAATGGACTTGACATTTGGATTTTGGAGGCCGGAAACTTAATAGGGCGTTCTATCAGTGTACAACTTCGGAAATTCCAACCTTGTGTAATGTTTATATTTTAGCCATATCTCGGATTGAGGCGATTTTAGTTCTAGATGAAAGATAACTCAAATATCTACAACTTTTCTGTTGACAAGATTTCGTAATTCTGAAGTTTTCAAGGTTGAAATTGATGAAAGATCCAAAGTGTGTTATATATAATTATTAAAGTCAAATCGCAAATATAATATATACCATACAACACATGATCTCAAAGCATATAATTTGAAAACATATGAACAAATAATTATCCGATTTTAATAATGTTGGCTTGGGGGTTTGCAAACACAGTACCAGATCTGGATCCCAGAAATGGTGCTCTGAAGTAGGAGGGAGAAGAGAAAATACAACTGAGGGGAGAGATCTGGTCTCTATGCCTCAGAGGAGTAGTAACAGTTTAAATGGCAGGATTGATATAATTATCAATCTGCGAGCATGCTTTGAAAATTGCTTTTAAATAAACATACACAGCTTTTACATATATTTTGAAACAAATGCTTACATTTTCTTTGAAGAACAAAATGAAAGTTAAACTAAAGAGAAAGGTTGAAAAGAGGAATTGAAAGATGATTCTAAAAAAAAAACGGATGCCCTCTACTGAGAGTTAATGGGAACTATATACCCAATCAACCAACTACCATAATTATTACAATTATTAAAACAGTAAGATACAGTAAGATGCTTCTGCACTTCTGACTTTGTAACGTGCTTTGCTTTGAATGCTTTCTTCACATGGTTACAGTAAGATGCTTCTGCACTTCTGACTTTGTAACGTGCTTTGCTTTGAATGCTTTCTTCACATGGTTACAGTAAGATGCTTCTGCACTTCTGACTTTGTAACGTGCTTTGCTTTGAATGCTTTCTTCACATGGTTACAGTAAGATGCTTTGTAGATGGTCCCACCGGTCTTTGTCTTGAGCATTGGATGCTCTTTGGTGAGGTATCAATTCTTTGAAAATATCTTATCCCACAGCTTTTTTCTCGTGATGAGAATAGTGAGTGAAGGGGAAAAGAAAATTATTTTCTTTTTCTCAAATACTTTTTTTTTAATGCTTTAATGAGGAGAGAATACCGAAACAGTCATCTTCGTTATCATCTCCAAGAGAAATAAAAGGTTGTGGCTCCCCACTACTGGAAGAGCTGGCAGCAGAAGATGCTGGTCTCGAGGCAAGGAGTTGTTGCATAACTTGGAAATATTCCTCTTCAGACTTGGCACCTGCAAGGAGAGATTGGGCCATTGACTTCTGAGAGAGAAACGTGCTTTGGGCTTTGACATCTTCAATATTTGATTTAATATGGCCTTTAGCACAGAGCCATTGCTGGATCATGTGTTGGGTCAGTTTGGAGTCTTCATCAAATTTGGACCACCATTTAACTTTGAAAGTTCTTTGGATAAGTAAATGTGTTTCTTGAGTGTGGAATTGAAGATTCCACATCCAGACCCAAGGTAAAAAGAAATTTGTACAAAAACAAAGAAAAAAGGGGAAATCTTTTTTCTTTTTGGAGGTCTTGAAAACTGGGTGTATCTTTTATTTTCTTTTTACTTAGGATCTGGGTAAGATCATAAGTATTCTGTTTTAAAACATGAGTTTTAGAAGATTCACCTTTGTCAAAAGTTTTTAGAAGTTTATCAAGATATTCCCTTTGTAGATCAGGATTTGAAATATGTTTTACAATATCAAGAAAAGTTTCTTGTTCTTTAGTTAAAACATTAAGTTTCTTATTCTTTAAGTAAGAATCTGTGTCCGAATCACTATTGCTTTGACTAGAGGTATCTGAGTCAACTAACTCATCAATTTGTGAAGGTTCAGAATTTCCTGTTACTGAAGAATCAGACTCAGAAGATTCAATAAGCAGATTTGTTATTTTGGAAAGAATTTCTTCACTGAGATCAAGTTCATGAAGTTTTCTGTTCATTCTACAATATTTTGCAGTATGTCCTTTCTTTCCACATTTGTAACAAGTAGCTTCCTTATAATTGAAAGGGGCTTTGGGTTTAGAAGTGTAAGGTTTTCTATTAGACTTCTTATAAGGCTTTGACGGCTTTTTATAGAAATTTTCTTTAGGATTAGGATGAGATCTTTTAAATTTTCTAGAATCGTAATTTCTTTTGTAAGGTTTTGAAGAACATTTTCCTTCACAATCTTTGGAGGTACTAATTTTGAAAGGATCATAGTTGAACTGTTTACAAAAACTACCTAGTTCTTGCTTAGATTTCCTAAGTTCCCATTTTAGGCGTTTCTGTAATTTCAAGTCTTGGCAAATCTTTAAACCTTCCTTATTGATGAAACTAACTAACTCACCATAAGTAAGTCTATCATAAGGGATGAGGTTGTCATAGAGGGCTTTAATGGAATTTCTAACTTTTTCACCTAGAAGGGTAGGTAAACCAGCAAGGAATTTCTCTTTCCAAGTTATATTATTAGCATCGTCTCTTAGAAAGAGTCGTGTAAAGAAGGTGGTTTTATAACTTTGGAAATCACTAAGCTTTCTGCATCTTAAGTTGTGAAGTAACTCAGCATTTTTATCACGTAGGTGAGAGGGGTCACCTATGAAATGGAGAGAAATGGTCAAAATTAAGGTAGCAACAGCATCTTGAACAGGGCTGTTATATTCATCCAGAATAGGAACATTGTCTTCATCTGTTTGAATAGCATTCAAGACATCTAACTGTTGTTGTCTGGTGAGAAGATGATCCCACTAGGTGTGGTTGGATGTGATATATAGTAAAGATTTCATGTTTTCTTTCTTTTAAATTATCTTCTGTGTG
Organism: Zanthoxylum bungeanum; assembly: GCA_019454045.1. NCBI lineage: Eukaryota > Viridiplantae > Streptophyta > Magnoliopsida > Sapindales > Rutaceae > Zanthoxylum > Zanthoxylum bungeanum. Next base: position 48,248 of record SKCR01027654.1, read on the forward strand.
TTTGTTGAATTTTTTACTGGTTGTAAGCCCCGTCAAGGATAGGATTCCGCTTAGGGCAGTAAACCCATACCTGTAGGCAAACTCATAGGTCCTAGTTTAAAAGTTTAGTTACCCATGGAGTATCTACTCTGTAGAACCTCCTCTTTGTCTAGCTCTTCTACTGATAAGACTAGTATTTCAAAGAATATAGTGAACTCAGAAGAATTTATAATTGAAGATTTTGATAAAGCCATTGACTGCTGGAAATTACCAAAGATTTCTAAAGATACGATTTATAAAACTAAAAGGCTTGATTTTCTAAAAACAGATTATATCATAAAGACTGAAGAACGTGATATTACTCTTACAAAACCTTTTGAGACAATTAAATTATTCTCTGAACATGCTCTAAAACATTTAAGAGATAAAAAATTTAATTATGTGCATGTTGGTTTAATCCAAGTTGGAATAAAACCCCTCACAAAAGAAGGCTTAGATACCTCCATCTTAGCAGTACTAAGAGATGGCAGATTCATCTCTTTTGATGATTCTTTACTCAGTAGTATTGAATCAAGTCTCTGTAAAGGTCCTATTTCTTTTGACTGTTACCCAAACATTACAGTCTCCTTACAAGATAAAAATATCCTCAAAAGCATGATTCTTCAAATCAAAACCCATAATTACCATATGTTTGAAGGATCAATTCCTGTTGCCTTGATCTACAAGATCTCCTACAAAGCTATGCATTCTGCGTTTAATACGCAACATAAACTCCAGTCAAAAAAGGATGAAACTCTCCTGTTGCAGACTGACCTCTCAAAATCAAACACTGTCATTCCTAGACCCATCCAATGGAAAGATATCAACCTTCCTGATGAATGGATTCTAGAAGGAGCCACTGAACCAGTGATTCCAAGACAACTTGAGCCAAATACAGAGTTACAAAATGTGACTCAGTATTCTGATGGAAAAGTCAAATTATCTTTCAGAAGAAATACTTCATCTAGGTTCTGTGATTTAGAATCAATTTCTAGTATTCCCTCGTTAGAAAGAAAATTCTCTAAAATCCCGAACCTGTCATACAAAGACCAACCTAGGTTTTCCACCTCAGATATCCCTAGTAGTTCTTCCATACGTTCTGTTGATTATACTACTAGTATCCCTCACCCTATTTACACTAGTACTCAACATGAACAAAGTAAAGAGGAGAATGACCCTTCTCCCCCTACTTCTCCAACATTTTCTGCTGTCACGGAAAATGTCATAAATGTCCTGCAAAAAGATTTTAATTTGGATAAAGCCTCATTGCATAAAGATTTTTATTCTGATTCGAATAAAGAAAAAAGACTTTGGTTTTTTAAACACTTTCTAAACCAGAGAAAACAAGTTCAAGAAATCTATTATGAATTTATAAACTTGCATAAAGTCCACATTACGTTTTTTGATTGGTTTGAAATGTATGTTTCTGAAAATAATATTTCTTACCCTTTTAAAGAATCAAATCCCATTACTATTAGAAAGAAAATTCCTCAATGGAATCTTTCTGATAGCGACAGAACTATTGAATCTGAACACCCTCCTTTGAGAAACATAACTATAGATCATGGTGAACCTTCAGTTCAGGTTAAAGCCTCACCTTTAAAGATCCATAGACCCAATGACACTGATAAAGACTTAGATAGTATTATCCAACAGAATAATTTCTGTAATACTAATTTAAATACAATTGGAAAACAGTTAACTAGGATAGAAGGTCAAATCCAACAATCTACGATTACTGTTTCTTCCTTAAAACTGTAGTAAAGCCTAATGAGGACAAGAAACTTAGAAGCCTATTTTTGAACCATTCCAGGTTTCTAAAGATAGTCAGAAGCTTGTCCATGAGTCAAAATCTGATTTTGTTCGAGCTATTAAAGAACAATTGGATAGGATAGAAACTTCATCTTCCTCTTCAAAAAAGAAAATTGATATTGCCCTAGATACTCCCCAATCTAGTAGTAGAATAGGAGTTCTAGATTTAGATAACTCTTCTATAGCTTCTTCAGACATAGAAGCCTTTCAAGAAAAATCCAAACCTGTCTCTAAAGTCAATAAAGTTCATTGGGAATTAGCACTACCTGCTACTTCTCCTCCTGATCTAGCCGTTGATAATAGGCCTAGTGCAATAAGCCAGTCCCGGTTTAATGCATCTTCTGTCTATGAATGGAATATAGATGGAATGTCTGAATATAATATCCTTAGCCTATTACAACAAATGACCATGGCAGCAAATGCCTACAAAACCCAAACAGGAACCGCTGATAAAGCTATTGCAGAGATTCTCATTGCTGGTTTTACCGGTCAACTTAAAGGATGGTGGGATCATCTTCTCACCAGACAACAACAGTTATATGTCTTGAATGCTATTCAAACAGATGAAGACAATGTTCCTATTCTGGATGAATATAACAGCCCTGTTCAAGATGTTGTTGCTACCTTAATTTTGACCATTTCTCTCCATTTCATAGGTGACCCCTCTCACCTACGTGATAAAAATGCTGAGTTACTTCACAACTTAAGATGCAGAAAGCTTAGTGATTTCCAAAGTTATAAAACCACCTTCTTTACACGACTCTTTCTAAGAGACGATGCTAATAATATAACTTGGAAAGAGAAATTCCTTGCTGGTTTACCTACCCTTCTAGGTGAAAAAGTTAGAAATTCCATTAAAGCCCTCTATGACAACCTCATCCCTTATGATAGACTTACTTATGGTGAGTTAGTTAGTTTCATCAATAAGGAAGGTTTAAAGATTTGCCAAGACTTGAAATTACAGAAACGCCTTTTGAGAAATAATTTGGGAAGATGAACTTCCACTTAAAACAACTTCTTTTTGGGATTTTGGAAAAGAAATTTCTTTGGAAGAAGACTTTTGAATTTCTTGACTTTTTGAAAAAGTTTGTAAGGCAAGAAGGAGTTCAGGAGATTTGGAAATGGATTCAATCCATTCATTTACCTGGACTTGAGAGGTAATTGCTTTGGATGAAGATTCTTCTTCTTCTTCTTGGATTGTGTCAACCCAAGATTTGATAGGAATGCCTGAGGCTAGCTTTGGAATGGGTGGAGGAGATTGGGATTCTTTGTAAGGGTTTTGGACAGAGGGCTCAATAAGCTTGGCTTTGCCAGTGTCCTTTTTCTTGGGCGGCATTATCTGTTTTGGAGAAATTCTCTGGTTAGAAAATCTGGAACAGAATTTCTATCTCCTTTAATAAATTCAATTTCAAAATCAAAAACACTCAAAATTGCTTGCCATCGTGCAAAAATCTGTTTAGATGCAATGTTTTGGACATCTTTTTCTAAAACATGTTTCGCAGCTTTACAATCAATCCTTAGCAAAAATTTTTGATTTAACAAATCACTTTGAAATTTAGATATGCAAAGAACAATAGATAGAATCTCTTTTTTAATAGTAGAATAATTTTTCTGACAATCATTCCAATGGGCAGAAACATATTGGACTATTTGTTCTTTATCATTTTCAACTTGTTTTAGAATACCACCATAACCTAAGTCAGACGCATCAGTTTCAACAACTTTAGGTAGACTAGGGTTAGCTAAATACAGACAAGGGATTTATTTAACAGTATCCTTTATTAATCTAATAGCTTTAGTGTGTTCATTAGTCCAGGGGACATGAACTTTCTTTAACCTATCATGCAAGGGTTTTGCAATCTTATTGATATTTGGGCAAAAGTCTAGAACATAATTTAAACTTCCTAGAAATCTTTGAAGTTGGGTCTTGTCTAGAATTTTATCAGGGAATTTATCAGTAAAAGCAAGAGATCTTTCAATGGGTGTGATTGTTCCTTTGGAAATATAATGTCCTAGGAACCTAACTTTAGTCTGAAATAAAGAAATCTTTGTACTAGAAACGGCTAGGCCAGCTTTCCTAGTAGCAAAATAAAAAGTCTTTAAATGTTTGAAATGTTGATCAATATCTTTTGAGAAGATTAAAACATCATCAATATAAACAATGCAAAATTCAGAGTAAGGGTTATAAATGTCATTCATAATCCTTTGAAACTCAGAAGGTGCATTCTTTAAACCAAACGGCATAACCGTCCATTCAAATTGTCCAAATGGAACAGTAAAAGCAGTTTTATAACGGTCTTTAGGATGAATTTGAATTTGCCAAAAACCTGACTTCATATCAAATTTTGAAAATATGAAAGCAGAGTGAAGTTTTTGAAGTAAATCTTTTTTGTTAGGTATGGGATACCTAATCCATTTTAGGGCTTTGTTTAAAGGTTTGTAATTGATCACAAGTCTTGGTGTACCTCTTTCTATTTCAGAATTTTTATTTACATAGAAAGCAGCGCAAGACCAAGGGGATCTAGACTTAACAATTAAACCTTTGGATTCCAAGTCTTCAATCTCATTCCTACAATGTTTTGCAGTATGTCATTTCTTTCCACATTTGTAACAAGTATCTTCCTTATAATTGAAAGGGGCTTTGGGTTTAGAAGTGTAAGGTTTTCTCTTTCAAAATTAGTACCTCCAAAGATTGTGAAGGAAAATGTTCTTCAAAACCTTACAAAAGAAATTACGATTCTAGAAAGTTTAAAAGATCTCATCCTAATCCTAAAGAAAATTTCTATAAAAAGCCGTCAAAGCCGACTCCAAACTGACCCAACACATGATCCAGCAATGGCTCTGTGCTAAAGGCCATATTAAATCAAATATTGAAGATGTCAAAGCCCAAAGCACGTTTCTCTCTCAGAAGTCAATGGCCCAATCTCTCCTTGCAGGTGCCAAGTCTGAAGAGGAATATTTCCAAGTTATGCAACAACTCCTTGCCTCGAGACCAGCATCTTCTGCTGCCAGCTCTTCCAGTAGTGGGGAGCCACAACCTTTTATTTCTCTTGGAGATGATAACGAAGATGACTGTTTCAGTATTCTCTCCTCATTAAAGCATTAAAAAAAAAAGAAGTATTTGAGAAAAAGAAAATAATTTTCTTTTCCCCTTCACTCACTATTCTCATCACGAGAAAAAAGCTGTGGGATAAGATATTTTCAAAGAATTGATACCTCACCAAAGAGCATCCAATGCTCAAGACAAAGACCGGTGGGACCATCTACAAAGCATCTTACTGTAACCATGTGAAGAAAGCATTCAAAGCAAAGCACGTTACAAAGTCAGAAGTGCAGAAGCATCTTACTGTAACCATGTGAAGAAAGCATTCAAAGCAAAGCACGTTACAAAGTCAGAAGTGCAGAAGCATCTTACTGTAACCATGTGAAGAAAGCATTCAAAGCAAAGCACGTTACAAAGTCAGAAGTGCAGAAGCATCTTACTGTTTTAATAATTGTAATAATTATGGTAGTTGGTTGATTGGGTATATAGTTCCCATTAACTCTCAGTAGAGGGCATCCGTTTTTTTTTTAGAATCATCTTTCAATTCCTCTTTTCAACCTTTCTCTTTAGTTTAACTTTCTTTTGTTCTTCAAAGAAAATGTAAGCATTTGTTTCAAAATATATGTAAAAGCTGTGTATGTTTATTTAAAAGCAATTTTCAAAGCATGCTCGCAGATTGATAATTATATCAATCCTGCCATTTAAACTGTTACTACTCCTCTGAGGCATAGAGACCAGATCTCTCCCCTCAGTTGTATTTTCTCTTCTCCCTCCTACTTCAGAGCACCATTTCTGGGATCCAGATCTGGTACTGTGTTTGCAAACCCCCAAGCCAACATTATTAAAATCGGATAATTATTTGTTCATATGTTTTCAAATTATATGCTTTGAGATCCTGTGATATATATATATATATATATATATATATATATATATATATATATATATATATATATATATATTTGATGGCAATCCACCGAAAGTGGATTGCCACCAAACATGTTTCCACCAAACATGCTTGCATGTTTGGTGGAATCAATGATTTTGCAAGAGGTGCTCCGCACCTCATTTCTGCAGTCTCGATTCCATAGTTTTCTCCGAAATTTTTTAGATTTCTAGCACTTGTGTGTTTTATTTTTTTAAAGCTTTCTTATATTTTCTTTTTCTTTCAGTAATAAAATTATGTGTGTTTTTATTCAAATTATGAATAACTAATTTCTTTTTGCTGGGGTAAAAGGGTGAAGCTTTTAATATGAAAATATAGATTAATGTCACTTATATTATAATATATAAATTATAATCTAATGATTAATACTTAATTTAAATCTGGATTAATTATTGACAAACTTTTTTACCGCCTATATGGCTGGTTTTATTTATTTGGCATAATTAAGTACCTAATTGGAATTGCTTGGGCCCTTAGTAGCCTCTGGGCCGTGTGGGCTTCTGCCCTGCGTATGGGCTCGCGGGTTCTAAGAAAGAGGAATTGCTCGTATTCATGAATCAGACATATATATGATCCGGATTGGTACTCCGAGCACCAACCCTAACACATGTCTCAGCGGGCATAATTCGAGAGCTGCCGAATGTCTTGTGCTAATTAGGCTTTGGCTGAAACATGTGTTAGGGTTGGTGCTCGGAGTACCAATCCGGATCATATATATGTCTGATTCATGAATACGAGCAATTCCTTTTTCCATAATATTACTAATTTAATGATACCACCCTTGTCTTTTATAAAATTATTCGATCTAATTATGATTAGATATTTGATTATGATTAGATCGAAACTAAATCTGGTTTAGTGATACATGTATATTAGACAAAGACCTTATGATTTACAATATAGTGCGCAGTTACAACGTAGTTTGTAATTGACATTGGAAAATACACTATTAGATGTATATCCTTAAATGAAGTTCCTGGTCAAGATTTACTAACACGGGTCGATTAGTAATATCCGCTGAGACCAGTACATTTCGTATATCGTTACTTGGTCCGATGGTTTATCCCAATGAACCATGAGTCTCGGGAGACTCCTATAGACATGTAAGTGTTTATTTGATAAACATTGAACGACTCACTTAAGATTTCCTAATAGATGGTACACCAACGTCAATAGGAATCTTCTCGAGTTGAGCGAGCATAATGGTCATTTGACTTGAGATACCACAGTGGGATATATGGGTTATCCTCCACACTTTGATGGCAGTCACGTCACCGATCTATTCATGATTAGACCTCCGCCTGTTCGTTGGGTGTAGACTGATGCTCATGATATCCAGTGCGTATCAAGATAGGATCTGTCAGTCCTGTGTACAGGGCATATGCGTCCTCACGTGTTTACGATCTAGTAAATCTATGGCCGTGGTATAACTTGGAAAATCAGTTCCGAGTGTTATTTAGAGATCGTAAATTGACAATTCGACTATATTATACCGAACAGATTTGAAGTTTTCATATATATCTCAGGTATAATATGGATAGCCTGTGATGAAGGGATTTTACATATGCAATGACCTCGACTTGCATAGTTTAGCGAGATTATCCGTGGTCGTCATAATCCATGGGTGGGTGGATTATGGACACGAAATTGGATATTGTGACAGATAAACATAAACTTAGAGAGTCCCACAATATGAAGTGTACTCGTTGAGCACTTGGGCAATGCGATATGAATAATACAGATTATTCATAATACTTCATCGGATTAAGTGAGTTAATTCGGATCGTTTAATCCGTTAAACAATAACAAATGCATGAGGGGATTTTGGCCAATTGTAATTATTGTGTATTTGTATTTGATACATAATACAATTAGATACACATTAATTATTCGTCAAATGAGATTTTGACACATGCCATAAATATATGTATTTGTTATTTATTGTAAATAAAAATACATATATATATATAATAATAATAATAATTATATTAATTGATTATTGGATATTTAATTGTTAAATATTTAAATGATTAATTAATAAACTTTTTTCATAAATATTATGAAATTTGTCCAATTATTATTGGTTCACATGGCAAGATTTAATTATACTTTATGTTTGTAATTTTGATTGGATAACATAAAGTCTAATATTATTTAATTTGATTAAATTTTAAAAATCCCCAAAATACCCTTGCTTATGTCGGTCAACATTTTTTAAAAGAAAAAAATATTATTTTCTTCTTCATCTAACCTATTACCATGGCCGAATAAGCTCCTTAAAATGGGTCTCAAAATTTGTTTGAAGAAACCATGAAGAAATGAAGAAAAATCAAGAAAAAAAGGCTAAGGATTTAGGAGATTTAAGGTAATTCTTCAAAACCCTAAGCTTGGAAATTTAGTTTATTGTTTCTTGATGATTTAGAAAGGTTATAGGGTTCCTTCAATTCTGAAAGATTTGGTCTTTTGGTTGTGGATGATAGATTGGAAGTGTTGATGCATGTGTGAAGTAGTTTTGGACAATATTAGTGTAATTATTGTTCAAATTGATCATTTGGTTATGAGTTGCCATTATAGAGTGTTATGACCACTCTTGTAATGCCTATAATTTTTCTTGGGTGATTCTTATGTGGTGACTTGAATTGGTGTTATGATTAATTAGATTAATCTTGAAAATTTGGATTTAAAGCATGAAATTTGGCATTTTTTTCTTTTCTGGATCAGACCTGGAGTTTTTTTTCTATTTTGGTGATGAAAATGATGTCTTGTGAATGTATTGGATGTGTTTTGGGAGTTGGAACAATTTCTGGAAAGTGTTTCGGAGTTGAAATAAGAGAAAATGGCAAAAAAAACGGCGTTAGCGGGTGACTTTTGAGCCAACCGGGTGAAGGCTGTCCAAACAGTGAGTTCGTCACTGTTCGGGCAGCCCATGAACTTCCCTAACACTATTGGGGCTGACCTGGTCAGTCCCCATAAGTGTCGGGTGGTCGGTTCTGTCAAAAATGTGTTTTGCGTCATTTTACGGAAAACATTTTTCGTAAAAGTTTCTCGACGTTTCATAAATATATTTATGTCGTTATTTGATATCGAATAAATAGGTTTAGGTGAAATATGAATAAATTATTCATATTAGATATTGAATAATCTATTCATATTAGATATTGAATAATTATTCGGTTATTTGAAAAAGTTTTAAATTATGATTTCGTCTGAACCGCGCTTCCGCCGCGCCCATCACCCAAAACCCCAACAAAAATGGTATCAGAGCAGGTCTGATGCTACATTACATTATTCATGCTTGATATTTGATATTTAATCCAATTTTAATGTTCACACATGCATGTAATCTATATATGTTTCTTGACTTTTCGGTTTTACGCTAACGGAAATGTGACAGAAATTTAATTGTTAAATTAAGTTATGTTTTATTTAGGTAGAATTTAATTGTTTAGATAAAGATTTAGATTAAAATTCTGCATTTGATGTAGAGTATAGCTTCCTGAGGAAAATCCCCGCTTAGAAATAAGGCTGTAAAGTGACGTGTATTAGATATATATTTCTTGGTCTGTATTGTCAGGACGGTTTATGGGTATCTTTCTATAACTGCATCCGAGATTGTGCCAAAGCTGTGAGGGTGTAGGTTATGTGATTTTGTCCATGCTTGTTGTCTATTGATACTGGATAAATTCAAGTGAAAGTGGAAATCCTGAACGTGCCAAAACTATCAGGACTACATCGGTAGCTTGAGTTTGTCATTGACAAGTGAAGCCTTGATACGCCTCCTTGTGAACGTGCCAAAGCTGTCATAACGAGAAACAGTCAGGACTAAAACCATGAGTCACTGGTGAGTGATTGACAATGAGTTATCTACCTAATGAATATACATAGGCGAGATCGTGCCAAAGCTGTGAGTCGAAATATATTCATGGGATCCTACTCTCACTATGGAATTCGATTTAATTATCAAATTCTCGTTGTCCGTGTTAGACATTATGTCCCATAGCGTCACTGTTTGTAAATGATATTGTATTATTGTACAAAATTAACTATGTGATAATGAAATTGCATTTTGCCGTTTTGTAATATTATTTACTTTGATATATAAATGGCGAAAGTCCATATGATTAATACCGGATTGAGATGATATGAGACAGTATCAATCCATAAAGGTTTAATCATTAAATATCCCTAGTCAGAGTATTATCGAGATCGGACATCGATAATGCGGAATAGACTAGTATTGCGCTTGTGCACGTTGTGAGGGCACAACGGCATAGTTCTCATATATTTAAGTATTGGATACTTATGCAAGTGCGATAGGAGGTTGTGTTTTACCGATGGTACGGAAAATAGCTTCGCTCTGGATAGACCCCGCGGAATCCCATTGGTAGTATGTCTGCGTGTCTATGGGAGGCCGCATCAGGGTAGGTGTATATGGTCTTAACCTGAGACTTACATCGCTAGTACTTGCGACAATCGGTAAACTTTGGTTTTGGTGGTTGGGGACCTTAACCGGTTCTGTGTACACCTCTTCTGGGTTTATCGAGAATCGTAGTGTACTGGATGTGATGTCGAGATGGAAGTATCACTTCAGACATATGGAGGTGATGATCACGCAGGACACAGAACTAGTACTCTATAAAAGGTTGCAACCGTCGGGACAATATGACCAGGTCAGGATTGTCCGATTTAAAGAGACTAGTTGCTTGATGTCCGATATATGTTTCGTACGGGGCAGACACATTTCCAGCCCCAGGCCTAACATGTGATCATCCGATACTGGTTCGATATACGTAATACTACGGTATACTACGCTTGATATAGATCTTATATTCCTATAAGAATATTTCTGGAGAATTGGGTAGGCATGGCGCTTTGCTAGAAGCCAACCTTGTCTTGTGAATCGGTAAAAACGTAGTACGAGGTACGTACGTGTTCGGATAATCCGACGACCGTATTTACTGCCAACATATCCGGAGATCTCTTGGGTCGCTTCCCGTAGATTCACCAATGACGTATGATTCAAACTCGATTAATCTTGGATTAATTACGGAGAGACTTTATCTTGGTTAAAGTACTATACATAGAGAGAGAACGATTAATTTGGAATTAATCGTAAAATTATTATATTCGATATAATAATCGAAATTCGATTTCGACGCGAAATTAAAATTATATTTTAATTCGGGCAAATGAGTTAATTTAGAATTAATTCGTTAGCGACGTAAATAATAATTTCGCTAGGCGCAATTATTTATTTAAATTCGATTTAATTAACGTCGCGACGTAAGTTCGGTGTTTCGGAAATATCAAACCCGAACGCGTGAGTGCACGTGGGCCCACTTTCATTTGGAAACGTGTGGGGCCCACATGACACATGTCATATTATGCATTATTTAACTCTAATGCATTGCATGGAGATAGTGTACAATGCACTCAATGGTTTTGCATGGAAATTGAGTGTTTGACACTCTAAGCCATTGCATGATTTGTGTCATAAGTTTATTATTAATTTAATAATTATTATGGCATAAATATAAATTGATTTTTTGTAACAAAAATCATAGAACTCCTCTCTCTCTCACATTGCCGAAACTACATGCAGTTTTGGGCTCTCCATTTCTTCAATTTTTGTGGCAAGATTGGAAGAAGTTGTGCATTCAAAATCACAACAAAGGCTAGCACCTTCAAGGGATCATACAAAGGTGTTATGGGAAACTAATCCTTGAGCTTGGGAGGATCAAACAAAGCTTGGAGCTGCACTTTCCACCTTGGCCGAATTCATCACTGCACAAAGGAGAAGTTTTCATTTCATCAACGCATCCGCATTCCGATTTTTGTGAGTATGATTCCGCCATACTTCAATATTGTTCATTCATTTATATATATTTTGCTTGTTCTTGTTGATCTTGGGGCTTGGTAATAGAAACCAACAGTCCGTTGGGGATTACGGTATTACGAAAAGTAGTGGGAAACACTGCTGGGTTAAAAATCCATAACTAAGGCAGTGCGTAATTTTATGGAAAATTATGCTTCGTTTTCTTTTTATTCTATATTGTTTATAGAATTATACTTCTAATCCACTGCATGCTTATTACTTGAATAGGTTTTCTGACTTTACTTATGGTTGCGTAATTCTAGAATAGGTTCTAGAAAGACAGTAGACTAAGATATTGTTAGATTAGTTAAAACCATAGGGAACTGTTTTTCCGATTTTCTTGAAAATCAAAATGGTTTGTGACTTAGTTACTAAGTCACGATTGGTATGTTGGACAATTATGACCCATAGCATCACTATTTGTAAAAGACATTGTGTTTTTGTACAAATTAACTATGTGACAAAGGAAATTACTATTTTATCATTTTGTGATTGGATTACTTGGATATATAAATGATAAAAGTCCATATGGTTAAACCAGATTAATAAGATATGAGACAATATTAATCCATGAATGGTTTAATCATTAAATATCCCTAGTCGTAGTATTATCGAGACTGGACATCGATAATGCGGAATAGACTAGTATTACACTTGTGCGCGTTATGGAAGCTTAACGACATAGTTCTCATATATTTAAGTATTGGATACTTATGCAAGTGTGATAAGAGGTTATGTTAGCCGTTGGATCGGGAACAGCTTCGCTCTGGATAGACCCATCGGAGTCCCATTGGTATTATGACTATGTGTCTATGGGAATCCGAATCAGGGTAGGTGTTTGTGATCCTTAACCTGAGACTTACATCGCTAATACTTGCGACAATCAGTTTGCTTTGGTATTGGTCGTCCAGAGCTTTAACAGGTTCTGTGTACGCCTATGCTGGGTTTACTAAGAATCATAGTGTATTGGGTGTGATGTCAAGATGGGAGTATCACTTCAATCATATGGAGATGATGATCACACGGGATACTAAACTAGTACTCTTAAATGTTGCAGCTATCGGGATAGTATGACTAGGTCATGATTATCCGATTACAGAGACTAATTGCTAGTGATCCGATATATGCTTCGTACGGGGCAGACACAGTGCCAGCCCTAGGCCTAGCATGTGACATTCGATACTGAATCTTATTATGTAATACTTTGTATAATACACGTGATACAATTATATATTCCTCGTTGAATAGTTCTGGAGAATTGGGTAGGCACGATGCTTTGCTAGAAGAAAACCATGTCTTGTAAATCGGTGAGAACGTGGTATGGGGTACGCACGTGTTCGGATAGTCCCATGACCGTATTTACTGCCAACATATCCAGGAATCTCTTGGGTCGCTTCCGAAAGATTCACCATTGACATTTGACTCAAATAACATTAATTTGGGATTAATTATGAGAGAGAAAATTAATCTGGGATTAATTGCGGCAATAATTTATCTGGGATTAAATTCGTTAAGAAGAGAGAACACGATTAATTTAGAATTAATCGATTAAATAATAAATTGGATATATTAATTGAAGTCGGATTTCAATGCGGAATTAAAATTGGATTTTAATTCGGGGGAACGAATTAATTTGGAATTAATTCGTAAGCGACTTTCGTAATAATTTTGTTAGGCATGATTATTTAATTAAATTGGATTTAATTACGTCGCGACGGAAAATTCGTTTAATCGGATTAAATGAACCTGGGCCCAAAGTGTGTTGTGTAAGCCAACTTGAATTTGGAATTTAAAGTGGTGGGACCCACAACTTACATCAACTTTTTGACATGTGATGGAAGTAGTTGGGAATAGTAATTGGATTATTTAAAACACACAAATAAGTCAACTTTGGAACTTACTATTCCTCTTTCTCTTTCCATGCTTGGCTGATTCTCTCTACACCTTGGAGGGCAAATTTTTGCTTCAAAATTTGTGAAAGCTAGCACTTTGGGAGTTTTTGAAGGTGATAGAGAAAATCACCCAAGAGTTTAGAACTCAACAAAAAGGCTTGGAGCTTTTACATCCATTGAAAAATTTTGAATTTCTCAACCGTTCAATGTGAGTATTTCCGCAACTCCACTTGAATTATTCACACATAAATCTTGTTTAGAGATCCTTGACATGTGTAGGACACACTAACAATTGTATCAGAGCCCATCTAAACATGATTTGAATTCTAGAGCTTATGGACTTTAATTTGGGGATTTTGCTTGGAGCTTGTAAATTTCTAAATTGATTGTTTGGTTATGGTTGGATGATGATAACTTGGAGTTATGCATGATTGGATTTGTGAAAATTTATTGGATCAAAATTTTCCCAATTTTATCACCTTGGCCGAATACATGAACCCTTGGATAACTCATGGTAATTTTTGATTTTGACAATTGGATGTGTTATTGGCATGAAATGAATGTTAATTGTTGATTTAATTAGATTGAAATCAAAATTGCATGATTATTTCCTTGCCTTTGTCGTGAGTTGAAGCATGTTGGATAAATTGATTTTTTCTTCAATTTGTGTTGGACATGAATTGAAATGTTAAACATGATTAATTAGATTACATGATGTTTTGGAAATATTAGATTAATTAATTAATTGTGTTAATTACATTTTAATTTAATTAATGAGATATTTGGAATGTTATGCTAATTTAATTTGGTTGTATTTGGGCTAATGGGCTTGGTTGGGCCAAGTATGGTTTTGGACAATTGGGCCTAAAACCATTTCCATAAAGTCCTAAATATGACTTTGGGCCTTTAATAATTTAATTGGGCCTAAATTAATTTTTAGCAAAGGGTGATTCTTAAATGGGCCTTGGCATTTTGGGTTGGATCCATAATGGCCAAAGCCCATGCCTAAATAATTAATTAAAATCCCATTGGACTTGATTGAAATAGTATTGGATACTAATTGGGCCTTTGAGACCCAATTGGATTGGATTTGGAATCCAAGTCTAAAAGGCATTATTATAAGTGTAATTGTTTAATTTGGAATTAAACATAAATTAGTATTGGATACGATTTAAATTGGATTTAAAATTATAGTTCGATATAATTCAAGAATACTTACTTTGAGTATTTATTCTTAAACGAGATGGACTCGCGCAAATCAAATCGTTGTATGAACATTGGATAGTCATTAATCAAAGATTAATTTATTGGATTAGATTGATTGACAACATACTTTGTGTGAATACTTGGATGTATTTGTATGAATAATGTCTATCATATGGATATTTGTTGGGTGGGGGCAATTTTGGAAATTGTTGTAAATATGGTATTTATTTAAATTGGACCTGCGTGTCCAGCCTTTCACCTCATGTTCTCTTTGTATTTCTCTTCTCACCAATTCCCCTCAATGCAAATGAGATTTCTTTATGTATTATGTAATTGGGTAGAAGAATGTAAAGTGCTAGCGGGAGAGAGGAAAAATAGAGATTTATTCTAGGAACAAATTGTATTATATATCCATCCGCATATCATTATTAAATTTTATCGCACCTTATTATGCTTTTAGAATGCATGTTTAAGGGTGTATGATGAGACCTAATCAAAGATAATAAATTGGTTGCCAATTTACGAAAAACCCTCACTTTAATATTAAGCGTTTTCCTTCCATTGAGTGGTTCTTTCTCAAGATCCAAGATTGACTTTGATTTGTGGGCCAAAGTCAAGATCATTGTCCATCACAGATGTGTTTAAACCATGAAAGCTTTGTTATATATCGCATGTCTTGGGCAGTTGTGACTTGTTGGCCAAAGTCAAGGTCACTTCTGTACATCGACGTGGATTACGAAGCTTTTCCACTGTCAATGGGTCGCGCTTAACTGGAATAATTAAGCTTGTTGAGCCAAAGCTAAGGCTTAGTGGATTCAGAGGAAAAGGTTATGAAATATATTGGATATATGTTTTGGACTTGGAGGTCCACCTACCGGATCTAGGAATTGAATGGGATCCAATTGATCTTAGAGATCTACCTAGTTAAGTTTCATACAGCTTGTTGGCCAAAGTCAAGGTTGTGTGTTATTTAACGGGATCCTAGCCCACTAGGAAACTGGATTTCCCGAGTACTCAACAGAGGGTTAGAGGCTCACCAAAAAATAGTGGGAGGCCAGTATTAAATTTATAATTTCGTTTTATACTCGCTAATACGCGCTCTTTTATTAATATATCACATTATATATATATATATATATATATATATATTAGTTGGACTAATATCTTTTATTGCTTTCTTTGAACAGTTAGACTGTACAAGACACTACTTCACTTGTAGTTGGTATATAGTTGTACTATAGTAACCATTGCATTTTGAGTGTACCCGATATCATTGATTGGATAGTTGGACTATTACAATCGAGATGGCTGGAAAGATTAGCATTAGAGACATAATCATGGGTGAGAATGTCTTTAACAGCTCCAATTTTCCAGATTGGGAGATGAATCTCGGGATTGTCCTAGGAGCCGAGAAGTTGCTCTATGTTATAGAGAGACCTCTTGGGCCTGAGCCCGGACTTGAGCGACCAGTTGATCATGAACTTTGGAAGACTCATCGAGATGATAACTTTACTGTTCAATCTGTTATGCTTGCAGCAATGACACCTCAATTTCGTCGTAAAAATAAAGGATTGGATCCTTATAACATGATGTTGAAATTGAAGGATCTTCACAGATCTAACCTTAGATCTCGGAAGTACGAATTGTAAAAGAAGCTCTTTCGCTCGCGTATGTCAGAGGGTACATCTTTCGAGCACTATATGTCACAGATGATTACTGACATCGAACAGCTAGGTCAACTGGGCATAACCTTCGAGGCCAAGACTTCTATAGATTTGATATTACAGTCTCTGCCCGATTGTTGGGGCGGGTTCATCATGAACTACAATATGATGAACGAAGAGAAACTCTTGGAGAGTTAATGGCAATGTTGAAAGAGGCAGAGCCAGAGCTTCTGAAGGGCAAGAAGCGTGAGGCGCATCTTACTTCGACATCTCAAAAGGCCAAGGCTTGGCCGAAGGCTTCTGGGGGTGTGAAGAAAAAGAAGAAAAAGGGCAAGGTCAAATCATCACAGTCTTCTGGGAAGACTAAGGACAAATCCCAAGATGTCTGCCTACACTGTGGCAAATGGGGTCACTGGAAGCGTGACTTCCGTGAGTACAAGGCACACATGAAGGAAGTGAAGGCAGGCAAGGCTCCGGCTTCAGGTATGTTTGTTATTGAAATAAACATGTCCACTACTGGTTTTAAAAATTAGATTTTTGATTTTGGATGTGGTACTCACATATGTACTGATGTGCATGATCTGCAGATTAGCAGGAGACTGGCTTCAGAAGAGATCGACCTACGAGTCGGAAATGGGACAAGAGTCGCTGTTATGGCCGTAGGGACCTATGTTTTGAACATGCCCTCGGGGCATATAATTACATTAGGTGACTGTTATTTTGTATCTAGTTTGACTAGGAACATCATCTCTGTATCTTGTTTAACCCGATGCAGGTATACCTTTGTATTCCGGAACACTAGGTGTTTTGTATATAAAGATGACATTTTGATATATACATCAGATGTTAATAATGGTCTTTATATTTTGAATATAAATGAATCTCAAACATATAACATGACAAACAAAAGGCTCAAATTGAGTAAAACAGATGAAACTTATCTGTGGCATTGTCGTCTGGGATACATTAACAAGACTCGTATATCCACACTTTCGAAGAGTGGATACTTAGACGGATTTTATCCTAATTCATATGACGTATGGGAATCTTGTTTATTAGGTAAAATGCCTAAAACACCTTTTAGTGGTAAGGGTGTACGTGCCACCGAGCTGTTAGCCCTCGTTCATAGTGACGTATGTGGGGCCATATCTAGCCAGGCTAGAGGTGGATATGAATACTTCGTAACCTTTACGGATAATGTATCGCGTTATGGTTATGTGTATCTTATGAGACACAAGTCAAAAACTTTTGAGAAATTCAAAGAGTTTCGACACAAAGTAGAAAAAACAGATCGGTAAAAGTATTAAAACATTACGGTCGGACCGTTGTGGAGAATACTTAAGCAATGAGTTTCAAGATTACATGAAAGAGTATGGTATTCTTTCACAGTAGACTCCTCCCGGAACACCTCAATTAAATGGTGTGTCCGAACGGAGAAACCGAACTTTGTTGGACATGGTAAGGTCAATGATGAGTCGCACTAAGCCACCAATTTCCTTCTTGGGATACGCATTGAACAGTGCAATACTTATTTTGAATAAGGTTCCGTCAAAGTCTGTTGGACAGACTCCATATGAAATATGGACAGGAAAGAAACCGGGTTTCTCATTCCCGAAGATTTGGGAATGCTGGGTATATGTTAAACTTTTGGATGGTACCAAACTAGAATCCAAATCGGATAAGTGCCTATTTGTATCTTATCCTAGGGAAACAAAATGATATTACTTCTATAACCCACAAGAGAACAAAATATTTGTTGCTCTTCATGTAGTTCTCCTCGAAAAGAAATTCATAGATGCAGTGATAAGTGGGAGGAAAGTACAACTCGATGAAAATAATAGTGATACTGTTCCTGGCACCGACCCCCTCACGGAACACGAACAGTCCATCATGGATGAGACTGTTCCACAATCTTCTAATACACAAGAACCGCGTAGGTCGGAGAGAGTCAGAAAACAACCTGAGAGGTATGGGTTTCTGATCTCACCTCATGTCAACATTAATCTTATTGAGGAAGATGAGCTGACTGTTGGACAATTATGACCCATAGCATCACTATTTGTACTAAACATGGTGTTGTTGTACTAATAAACTATATGACAAAGGAAATTGCTCTTTTATCATTTATAATTAGATTACCAAGATATATAAATGATAAAAGTCCATATGATTAGTACCGGATTAATAAGATATGAGACATTATTAATCCACGTAAGGTTTAATCATTAAATATCCCTAGTCGTAGTATTATCGAGACTGGACATAGATAATGCGGAATGGATTAGTATTACACTTGTGCGGGTTATGGAATCGTAACGGCATAGTTCTCATATATTTGGGTATTGGATACTCATGCAAGTGTAATAGGAGGTTCTGTTTACCGATGGTACGGAAACAGCTTCGCTCTGGATAGACCCCTCAGAGTCCCATTGGTAGTATGACTATATGTCTATGGGAATCAGATTCAGGGTAGATGTATTTGGTCTTAACCTAAGACTTGCATCGCTAATACTTGCGACAATCAATACGCTTTGGTTTTGGTCGTCTGGGACTTTAACAGGTTCTGTGTACGCCTCTTCTGGGTTTATTGAGAATCGTAGTGTATTAGGTGTGATGTCAAGACGAAAGTAGCACTTCAGTCATATGGATATGATGATCATACAGGGATACATAATTGGTTCTCTATTATGTTGCAACTATCAGGATAATATGACAAGGTCATGATTATCCGATTATAGAGACCAGTTGCTTGTGATCCGATATATGCTTCGTACGGGGAATACACTATTCCAGCCCCAAGCATTGCATGTGACATAAGATACTGGATCGCAATATGCAATACTACGTATACTACGCTTGTTATAGATTATATATTCCTTAAAGAATATTTTTGGAGAATTGGGTAGGCACGGCGCTTTGCTAGAAGCCAACCATGTCTCGTAAATCGGTAAGAATATGGTACCGGGTACGTACGTGTTCGGATAGTCCAACGACCGGATTTACTGCCAACATATCCAGGGATCTCATGGGTCGTTTCTCAAAGATTCACCGATGACGTATGACTCGAACATAAGTAATCTGGGATTAATTATAAGAGAGAGAAAATTAATCTAGGATTAATTGCGGAAAGATTTTATCTGGGATAAAATTCAATTAAAAGATAGAGAACGATTAATTCAGAATTAATCAATAAGATAATATATTCTATATATTAAATGAAATTAGATTTCTTAACGGAGTTAAAATTGGATTTTAATTCGGGCGAACGTATTAATTTAGAATTAATTCGCGAGCGACTTTAATAGTAATTTTGCTAGGCATAATTATTTAATTAAATTTGATTTAATTACGTCGCAACGGAAAATTCGTTAATTCAGAATTAACGAACCCGAGCCTGGAATGTGTTCGCGGGCCAACTCGAATTTTGAATTTAAAGTGGGGCCCGCAAGTCACATCACTTGTCACTTTACTTGCTTTATGGTGATGGAAGTTAGTGAAGAGTTGATGGTGGCTTGTAAGACACACTTTGTTTTAATAATGAAAGCTTGAGTGATATTTAACACTTATTGTATTTGGTATATGACTTTATTTTTTGGAAAAATAATTTTCACACAATACACTTCACTCACTTCTCCTCTCTCATTCACCGAAAATATCCTCTCTTTTACTCTCCAATTACCGAGAACAAGAATGAAGAATAGGAAGATTTTGTTGCAAAAATTTTCCATTGCTAGCACACAAATAATCATACAAAGGTGATAGGGAAACCTTTCCCAAGAGTTTGGAATTCATTCATCAAGGCTTGGAGCTCAACATACAAATCAAGAGGAGCTTGTAGCAACTTCAAATAAGGAAATTTTTGAACTTTCCAACATCCAAGAAACCGATCAATGTGAGTATATTTCCGCAACTTACTTTGATTTTTCACACAAATTTTATGCTTAATTGATCCTAGGCATGTTCTTAGAGAACCCAACAATGGTATCATAGAGTATTTAAGCATGAAATGGATTAGGGTTCATAATCTTGAATTTGGGTATTTTTGCTTGGAGCATGATTTTATCAAATTGATTGTTTGAGTATGCTTAGATTATGATAACTTAGAGTTATGCAAGATGAATTTTAAGAAAAATTGATTGGATTAATTTTCCTCAAATTGTTTGGCTTGGCCGAATCTATTGGACCTTGTAGCTCTTGGTGATTTTTGATTTTAGACCATTGGATGTGTTTAAAAATACATGGATATATTGATTTGTGATTTAATTGGATTGAAATCAAAATTGATGAAAAATATCCTATATTGCCGTGAGCATTAGAGCATGTTAATGACTTGATTTTGTTTCAATAATGTTGGACATGTATTGAAAATAATAAAGCATGATTAATTATGTAAATTGGTATTTTGGAAATGTTAATTTAAATAATTAATTATGGCTATACACTTTAATTAATTAAATTGTGAAATTTGGAATATTAGAATTTAATTAATTTAGGCTTAATTTGCAATTGGGCTAAAATTATTGTATTTGGGCCTAATGGGCTTGGTTGGGCCAAGTTGGTTTAGGACAATTGGATTTGATCCAAATTGGGCCTAAACCATTCCATTAAGTCAAAATATAATAAATGGGCCTTAAATAATTAATTGGGCCTAATGGGCCAAAATTAATTTTGTGGCGAAGGTAATTCCTTATTGGGCTTTGGTTGCCAAATTCCATGCCTTAAGAAATTAATTGAAAGCCCATTTGACTTTAATTAAATTGACATTGGATGTTAATTGGGCTTTGAGACCCATTAAGATTAGATTTAGAATCTAAGTCGCATAGGCACATTAAAAGTGTAATTATTTAATTTGGAATTAAATAAAGAATTAGTATTGAATACAAATTAAATTGGATTTAAAATTGTAGTTCAATATAATTAGAGAATACGCACTTTGAGTACTTATTCTCAAACGAGTTGGACTCGCGCAAATCAAATCGTTGTTTCAACATTGGATGATCACTTTATTCAAAGATTAATTAATTGGATTAGATTGATTGAATAACATGCTTTGTGTGAATACATGGATGTATTGTATGAATAATGTATATCAGATGGATATTACATGGATAATTGGACTATTGGAATCAAGATAACTGAAATATTAGCGTTTAAAACATAATCTTGGGTGAAAATGCCTTTAAGCGGCTTAAATTTTCAAATTGGGAATAGAACCTCAGGATAGTCCTGAGAGCCGAGAAGTTACTTTATTTGATAGAGTGACATCTCGGGCCTGAGCTTTGGAAGACTCATGGTGATGATAACTTTAGTGCTCAATCCGTTATGCTTGCCACAATGACTCCTTAATTTCTTCGTCAGAACTAAGGATTAGATCCTTATAGTATGATATTGAAATTGAAGGATCTTCATAGATCTATTCTTAGATCTTAGAAGTACTAATTGTAAAAGAAAACTCTTGGAGAGTTAATGGCTATGCTCAAGGAGACAGAGCCAGAGCTTGCAAAAGGGCAAGAAGCGCAATGTGCATCTTACTTCGACATCCCAGAAGGCCAAGACTTGGCCGAAGGCTTCTGGGGGTGTGAAAATAATGGCAAAGGCAAAATCATCACAGTCTTCTAGAAAGACAAAAGACATATCCCAAGATGTCTGCCTAAATTGTGGCAAACAGGGTCATTGGAAGCGTGACTGCCATATGGACAAGGCAGACATGAAGGAAGTGAAGACGGACAAAGGTCCGGCTTCAGGTATGTTTGTTATAAACATGTCCACTGCTGGTTTTAAAATTGGATTTTAGATACTGGATGTGGTACATAAACATATCTACTGATGTGCTGGATCTACTGATTAGCAGGATACTGACTTCATGTGAGATGGACCTGCGAATCGGAAACAGGACGAGAGTCGATGTTTTAACCGTAGAAACCTAAGTTTTGGAACTGCCCTTTTGGGCATGTAATTAAATTAGGAGACTGTTATAATGTATCTAGTTTGACTAGGAACATTATCTTTGTATCTAGTTTAACCTGTTGCGGGTATACCTTTATATTCTAGAACACTAAGTGTTTCGTTTATAAAGATGATATTGAGATTTACACATTAGATGTGAATAAGAGTATTTTATTTTGAATATAAACAAATCTCAAACAAATAATATGACAAACTAAAGCTCAAACTTATAAATCTGTTGAGACTTAAAAGTGGCATTGATGTCTGGGACACATTAACAAGACTCGTATATCCATACTTTCGAAGAGTGGATACTAGGACGGATTTGATTCTAATTCAAATAATGTCTACGAATCTAGTTTATTAGGCAAAGTGCCTAAAACACCTTTTACTTGGTAAAAGTGCAAATGCCACCGAGCTGTTACCCATTGTTCATAGTGACGTAAGTAGGCCCATGTCTAGCTAGCATAGAGGTGGATATGAATACTTCGTAACCTTTACGGATGTGGCATTGCGTTACGGTTATGTGTATCTTATGAGACACAAGTCAGAAACTTTTGAGTAATTCAAAGAGTTTCGACACGAAGTAAGAAAACAGACAGATAAAAGTATTAAAAACATTACGGTCGGACCATAGTGTAATATACTTAAACATATGAGTTTCAAGATTAATTGAAAGAGTATAGTATTCTTTCATAGTGGACTCCTCCCAGAACACCTCAATTTGAGGGTGTGTCCGAACAGAGAAACCGAACTTTGTTGGACATAGTAAGGTTAATGATGAGTCGCACTGAGCTACCAATTTCTTTATGAGGATACACATTAAACAGTGCAATACTTATTTTGAATAAGGTTCCATGAAAATCTGTTAGACAGAATTCATATTAGATATGAACAGAAAAGAAACCGGGTTTCTCATTCCTGAAGATTTGGGATGCTGGGCATATAATTGAATGTTTGGATGATATCAAACTAGAACCCAAATTGGATAAGTGCCTATTTGTAGGTTGTCATAGGGAAACCAAAGTATAATACTTATACAACTCATAAGAGAACAATTTAATTGTTGCTCTCCATGCGGTTTTCCTAAGAGGAATACCTATATGCAGTGGTAAATGGGAGAAAAATAAAACCCGATGAAAATCAGAGCAATACTGTTTCAGGCACCGATTCCTTAACGGAACACAAACAGTTCGACAATCATCGAATACACAAGAACCGCGTAAGTCGGAGAGAGTCAGAAAACAACCTAAGAGGTATGGGTTTCTGATCTCACCTCATGTAGATATTAATCTTATTGAGGAAGACAAACCGGCTACGTATGAGGAAGTGATACGAGGTATCGACTCCTTTTATGGCAAAGTGCCATGAAGTTCGAAATAGATTCCATGTATACCAACCAAGTTTGGACACTGGTTGATGTACCGGAAGGCATTGTGCCTATTGGTACTATATGAGTCTTCAAGGAAGACATACATGGATGGCAATATAAAAATGTACATAGCTAGGCTTGTACAGAAAGGGTATAGTCAACGACATAGTGTCGACTATGACAAAACCTTTTACATGTTGCCATGATTAAATCCATTTGGATAATGCTTGCTAATGCTGCATATTTCATTTATGAAATATGGCATATGGAAGTCAAAACCGATTTCCTTAACGGAACCTTTTGGAGGATGTTTACAACATCCTGACGGTTTTGTCACACCAAAACATGTAAACAAGTTTTGGAAGTTAAATCGATCCATTTATGGATTGAAGCAAGCATTGCGTTCTTGGAACTAACGTTTTGATAAGATCATAATGGTATATGGTTTCATTCAAAATTGTAAAAATTCTTGTGTATATAAGAAGGTTAGTGGGAGCGCACTGACAATGAATGTCCTATAAGTTGATGATGTATTGCTTCTTAGCAATAACATTCCCATAAAATAATCGGTGAAAGCTTGGCTTTCATTAAAATTCTCCATGGAATACCTGGGAGAAGCATGCTTTATTCTAGGCATAAAGATCTACTGGGATAGATCTAGAAAGCTGCTGACAACCCTCCAAGAGTTCGTACGTTTTTGAAATGTATGTGACCTGATGTCTCATATGTTTTGAGCATATGTAGACGATATAAGGCCAATCCATATGATGGTCACTGGAGTATCTTGGACGAACTAAGGATACTTTCTGGAAATATGGGGAAAAAAGAGAACTTGAGGTGGCTAGGTTCACCGCTGCAAGTTTCCAAACCGACAAAGACGACTGTAAGTCGCAATAAGGGTACATATTTAGTTTGAATAACGGAACAGTGAGCTGGAAATCTTCCAAGCAAGATATTGTTGCCGAATAAATAACAAAAATGGAACATTGCTGCAGCTGAGGCAGCAAAAGAAGCATTTTGGATCTATATAATCCTAATTGGATTAGGTGTAGTTCTGTTAGGAGCTGAGTTGGGCTTCATCACATGCTAAGGA
This sequence comes from Zanthoxylum bungeanum, assembly GCA_019454045.1. NCBI lineage: Eukaryota > Viridiplantae > Streptophyta > Magnoliopsida > Sapindales > Rutaceae > Zanthoxylum > Zanthoxylum bungeanum. The sequence goes on from SKCR01027654.1 coordinate 73,115, forward strand.
ATCATGGTCTCATCAACGATCCAAGTATGTACTTTAACCATTTCATCTGATTCGTAAGATCATACATTATGGCGATGTGATGATCGAATAAATTGCATCAGATGATAACCTTGCATATCCGATGACGAAAGCTGTTTCTCAGCAGAAGTTTGAGCGACCCGTGCATAGTTCAGGTGTAGGACACTTGAGTGATTGGATATAGGCCAAGTGGGAGATTATTGGACAATTATGACCCATAGCATCACTATTTGTACAGAACATGGTGTTGTTGTACAAATAAACTATGTGACAAAGGAAATTGCTCTTTTATCATTTGTAATTAGATTACCAAGATATATAAATGATAAAAGTCCATATGATTAGTACCGGATTAATAAGATATGAGACAATATTAATCCATGTAAGGTTTAATCATTAAATATCCCTAGTCGTAATATTATCGAGACTGGACATCGATAATGCGGAATATACTAGTATTACACTTGTGCGCGTTATGGAAGCGTAATGGCATAGTTCTCATATATTCGGGTATTGGATACTCATGTAAGTGTAATATAAGGTGTTGTTTACCGATGGTACGGAAACAGCTTCGCTGTGGATAGACCCATCGGAGTCCCATTGGTAGTATGACTATGTGTCTTTGGGAATCCGATTCAGGGTAGGTGTATTTGGTCTTAACCTGAGACTTGCATCGCTAATACTTGCGACAATCAATACGCTTTGGTTTTGGTCGTCCGGGACTTTAACAGGTTATGTGTACGCCTCTTCTGGGTTTATTGAGAATCGTAGTGTATTGGGTGTGATGTCAAGACGAAAGTATCACTTCAGTCATATGGAGATTATTATCACGCAGGGATATAAAACTGGTTCTTTATTATGTTGCAACTATCAGGATAATATGACAAGGTCATGATTATCCGATTATAGAGACTAGTTGCTTATGATCCGATATATGCTTCGTACGGGGCAGACATTATTCCAGCCCCAGGCCTTGCATGTGACATCAGATACTGGATCGCAATATGCAATACTACGTATACTACGCCTGTTATAGATTATATATTCCTTAAAGAATATTTCTGGAGATTTGGGTAGGCACATCGCTTTGCTAGAAGCCAACCATATCTCGTAAATCGGTAAGAACGTGGTATCGGGTACGCACGTGTTCGGATAGTCTGAAGACTAGATTTACTGCCAACATATCCAGGGATCTCATGGGTCGCTTCCCGAAGATTCACCGATGACGTATGACTCGAACATAATTAATATGGGATTAATTATAAGACAGAGAAAATTAATCTAGGATTAATTGCGGAAAGATTTTATCTGGGATAAAATTCAATTAAAAGAGAGAGAATGATTAATTTGGAATTAATCGATAAAATAATATATTCGATATATTAAATGAAATTAGATTTCATAACGGAATTAAAATTGGATTTTAATTCGAGCGAACGAATTAATTTAGAATTAATTCACGAGCGACTTTAATAGTAATTTTGTTAGGCATAATTATTTAATTAAATTTGATTTAATTACGTCGCAACAGAAAATTCGTTAATTCGGAATTAACGAACCCGAGCCCGGAATGTGTTCTCGGGCCTACTCAAATTTTGAATTTAAAGTGGGGCCCACAAGTCCCATCACTTGTCACTTTACTTGCTTTATGGTGATGGAAGTTAGTGAAGAGTTGATGGTGGCTTGTAAGACACATTTTGTTTTAATAATGAAAGCTTGAGTGATATTTACCAATTATTGTATTTGGTATATGAATTTTTTTTTGGAAAAATAATTTTCACTCAATACACTTCACTCACTTCTCCTCTCTCATTCACCGAAAATCTCCCTCTCTTTTACTCTCCAATTACCGAGAACAAGAAGGAAGAATAGGAAGATTTTGTTGCAAAATTTTTCCATTGCTAGCACACAAAGAATCATACAAAGATGATAGGGAAACCTTTCCCAAGAGTTTGGAATTCATTCATCAAGGCTTGGAGCTCAACATACAAATCAAGAGGAGCTTGGAGCAACTTTAAAGGAGGAAATTTTTGAACTTTCCAATATCCAAGAAACCGATCAATGTGATTATATTTCCGTAACTTACTTTGATTATTCACATAAATTTTATGCTTAATTGATCCTAGGCATGTTCTTAGAGAACCCAACACCGACTACGTAAGAGGAAGCAATACAAGGTATCGACTCCGCTTTATGGCAAGAGACCATGAAGTCCTAAATGGATTCCATGTATACCAACCAAGTTTGGACATTGGTTGATGCACCAGAAGGCATTAAGCCTATTGGTTGTAAATGGGTCTTCAAGAGGAAGACCGACATGGAAGGCAACATACAAACATACAAAGCTAGGCTTGTAGTGAAAAGGTATCATCAACGACATGGTGTCGATTATGACGAAACTTTTTCATTGTTGCCATGATTAAATCCATTCGGATAATGCTTGCTAATGCTGTATATTTCAATTATGAAATATGGCAGATGGACGTCAAAACTGCTTTCCTTAACGGAAACCTTTTAGAGGATGTTTATATGCAACAGTCTACAAGTTAAATCAATTATTTATGGACTGAAGCAAGCATCACATCATTGGAACCAACATTTTGATGAGATCATAAAAGAATATGGTTTCATTCAAAACGAAGATGATTCTTGTGTATATAAGAAGGTTAGTGGGAGCGCACTGACATTCGTTGTCCTATATGTTGATGATGTATTGCTTCTTGGCAATGACATTCCCATGCTACAATTGGTGAAAGCTTGGCTTTCATTAAAATTCTCCATGAAAGACCTGAGAGATGCAGCCTTTATTCTGGGAATAAGGATCTACTGGGATAGATCAAGAAAGCTGTTTGGACTCTCCCAGAGCTCGTACATTTAAAAACATGTACGCGACCTGATGTCTTATATGCTTTGAGCATGTGCAGTCACTATCAGGTCGATTCAGGTGATGGTCACTGGATTGCTATAAGAACATCCTTAAGTATCTTAGACGAACTAAAGATGCTTTCTTAGTCTATGGGGAATGAGGACTTGAGGTGACTGGGTACACTGATGCAAGTTTCCAAACTAATAAAGATGACTCAAAGTCACAATCAGGGTACATATTTTGTTTGAACAAAGGAACAGTAAGCTTGAAATTTTCCTAGCAAGATATTGTTGCCGATTCAACAATAAAAGCAGAATATATTGCTGCAGCTGAGGCGGCAAATCAAGCATTTTAGATCTATAAATTCCTAATTAGATTAGGAGTACTTCTATTAGCAGCTGAGCTGGGCTATAACACAGGCTATGGAACCACGGTCTCATCAACGATCCAAGTATGTACTTCGACGGTTTCATCTGATTCGTGAGATCATACATCGTAGCGATGTCAAGATCGAAAAGATCGCATCAGATGATAACCTTGCAGATCCGCTGACGAAAGCGATATCTCAGCATAAGCATGAGCGACCCGTACATAATTCAGATGTTACACATTTGAGTGATTGGCTATAGGCCAAGTGGGAGATTGTTGGACAATTATGACCCATAACATCACTATTTGTAAAAGACATGGTTTTCTTTGTACAAATTAACTATGTGACAAAGAAAATTGCTATTTTATCATTTTGTAATTGGATTACTTGGATATATAAATTATAAGAGTCCATATGATTAAACCGGAAAAATAAGATATGAGACAGTATTAATCCATGAACGGTTTAATCATTAAATATCCTAGTATTATCGAGACTGGACATCGATAATGTGGAATAGACTAGTATTACACTTGTGCGCGTTATGGAAGCTTAACGACATAGTTCTAATATATTTAAGTATTGGATACTTATGCAAGTATGATAAGAGGTTCTGTTAACCGTTGGACCGGGAACAGCTTCGCTCTGGATAGACCTCTCGAAATCTCATTGGTAGTATGACTATGTGTCTATGGGAATCCGAATCAGGGTATGTGTATGTGATCTTTAACCTGAGACTTGCATCGCTAATACTTGCGACAACCAGTCTACTTTGGTTTTGGTCATCCGGAGCTTTAACAGGTTATGTGTACTCCTCTGCTGGATTTACTGAGAATCGTAGTGTATTGGGTGTGATGTCAAGATGAGAGTATCACTTCAGTCATATGGAGATGATGATCACCTAGGATACATAACTAATACTCTTAAATGTTGCAGCTATCGGGATAGTATTACTAGGTCATGATTATCTGATTACAGAGACTAGTTGTTAGTTATCCGATATATGCTTCGTACGGGGCAGACACAGCGCCAGCCCAAGTCCTAGCATGTGACATCCGATATTGGATCGTATTACATAATACTTTGTATACTACGCCAAATACAGATTATATATTCTGTTGGACAATTATGACCCATAGCATCACTATTTGTAAAAGACATGGTGTTCTTTGTACAAATTAACCATGTGACAAAGGAAATTACTCTTTTATCATTTGTAATTGGATTACTTGGATATATAAATGGTAAAAGTCCATATGATCAGTTTCAGATTAATAAAATATGAGACAGTATTAATCCACGAAAGATTTGATCATTAAATACCCCTAGTCGTAGTATTATCGAGATTGGACATCGATAATGTGGAATAGGCTAGTATTGCACTTGTGCGCGTTATGGAAGATTAACGGTATAGTTCTCATATATTTTTGAAAGCATAAAACCGATCAAGGTGAGTTTTTTTTCTGCAACTTTCTTTGATTAATTCACACACGAATCATGCTTAGAAGTTCATTGGCATGTTCTAGGAACACTTACAATGGTATCAGGAGCGAGATCTAAGCTTGATTTGGATTTAGGGTTTATGGACTTTATTTGGGATTTTTGCTTGGAGCTTCATTTTCCTATATTGGTTGTTTGGTTGTGGTTGGATGATGATGAATTGGATTTGTGCATCAATAGAATTGAAAAAAAATTGATTGGATCAAAAATCCTCAATTCTTTACCCGTGGCCGAAACTTGAACCTTTAATTGCTCATGGTAATTTTTGATAATTAGACAATTGGATGTGTTGTTGGCATGAAATGTATATTAATTGTTGGTTTAATTGGATTGAAATCAAAATTGGATGTTAATTTCATGTTAATTGTCGTGAGTGAAGCATGTTTAATGGATTGATTTTGCTTCAATTTGTGTTGGACAGGAATTGGAATTAATGAGCATGATTAATTGATTTAATTAGTGTTTTGGAAAAATTAGATTAGTTGATTAATTATGTTAATTACACTTTAATTGGATTAATATGTAATTTGGAATAATATATTAATTTAATTTGTTGTAATTGGGCTTAATGGGCTTGGTTGGGCCAAGTTTTGTTTTGGTCAATTGGGCTGGATCCAATTGGGCCTAAAATCATTTCCATAAAGTCCAAATATAACAATTGGGCCTTTAATAATTTAATTGGGCCCAATGGGCCTAAATTGATTTTTGGCATAAGGTGATTCCTAATTGGGCATTGCCATCTTGGGTTTGATCCATAATGGCCAAAGCTCATGCCTAAAGAATTAATTAAAAGCCCATTGGACTTTAATTGAATAGTATTGGATATTAATTGGGCCTTTGAGACCCATTAAGATTGGATTTGGAATCCAAGTCTAAAAGGCACTATTAAAAGTGTAATTATTTAATTTGGAATTAAAATTAGTATTGGATACAATTTAAATTGGATTTAAAATTGTAGTTCGATATAATTCAAGAATACGTACTTTGAGTATTTATTCTTAACGAGTTGGACTCGCGCAAATCAAATCGTTGTTTGAACATTGGATGATCATTAATTCAAAGATTAATTAATTGGATTAGATTGATTGAATAACATGCAATGTGTGAATACTTGGATGTATTGTATGAATAATGTATATCAGATGGATATTAGAAGGGTGAGGGCAATTTTGGAAATTGTTGTAATAAATTTAGAATTTATTAATTGGACCTGCGTGTCCAGCCTATTATCTCTATTCTCTTTGTATTTCTCTTCTCACCAATTCCCCTCAATTCAAATGAGGTTTTTTTAATATATTATGTAATTGGGTAGAAGTAAGAATAGTGCTAGCATGAGAGAGGAAATGAAGAGATTTGTTCTAGGAATAAATTTGTTATACGTCCATCTGTATATCATTATTAATTTATTTCGCGCCTCATTATGCTTTTAGAATGCATGTTTAAGGATATATGATGAGACCTAATCAAAGATAATAAATTGGTTGCCAATTACGCAAAAAACCCTCATCAAATATTAAGGGTTTTTCCTTCCATTGAGTGATTCTCTCTTAAGATCCAAGATTGGCATTGGTTTATTGGCCAAAGTCAAGATCAATGTCCATCGCGGATGTGTTTGAACCACGAAAGCTTTATTTTATATCGCATGTCTTGGGCGGTTGTGATTTGTTGGCCAAAATCAAGGTCACTTCTAGTTCATCGACGTGGATTACGAAGCTATCCCACTGTCAATGGGTCACGCTTAACTGGAATCATTAAGTTTGTTGAGCCAAAGCCAAGGCTTAGTTGATTCAGAGGAAAATGTTAGGAAATATATTGGATATATTTACATATATGTTTCGGACTTGGAGGTCCACCTATTGGATCTAGGAATTGGATGGGATCCAATTGATCTTAGAGATCTACCTAGTTAAGTTTCATACAACTTGTTGGCCAAAGTCAAGGTTGTGTGTTATTTAACGGGATCCTAGCCCACTAGGAAACTAGGTTTCCCGAGTACTCCACAGAGAGTTAGATTCTCACCGAAAAATAGTGGGAGGCAAGTATTAAATTTGTAATTTCATTTAAATACTTGCCAATACGCACTCTTTTATTTTATTTATCGTTGTTATAAAATATTAGTTGGACTAATATTTAATATTGCTTTCTTTAAACAGTTAGACCATACAAGACACTACTCCACTTGTAGTTGGTCATATAGTTGGACTATAGTAACCATTACATTTTGAGTGTACCCAAAATCGTAGATTGGATAGTTGGACTATTGCAATCGAGATGGCTGGAAAGATTAGCGTCAAAGGACATAATCCTGGGTGAAAATGTCTTTAACGGCGTAAATTTTCCAGATTTGGAAATGAATCTCAGGAAAGTCCTAGGAGTTGAGAAGTTACTATATTGGATAGAGAAACCTCTCTAGCCTGAGCTCGGAGTTGAGCAAATTGTAGAGCATGAGCTTTAGAAGACTCATTGTGATGATAACTTTAGTGCTCAATCTGTTATGCTTGATGCAATGACTTCTTAATTTCATCGTCAGAACTAAGGATTAGATCTTTATACTATGATGTTGAAATTAAAGGATCTTCATAAATCTAACCTTAGATCTTAGAAGTACGAATTGCAATAGGAAGCTCTTTCACTCTCGTATGTCAGAGGGTACTGTTGGATTTCTAGGTCCATAGGATCGAATACAAGCAATGAAATATGTGCGAATACAAATCGAGAAAGTCGCGGAATACTTACATCGAGCGGTTGAGCTCCAAGCCACTGGTTTGTGCCATTTGGTCTCCTTCGTCAAGCTCCAAGCTTCATCGAACGATTCCGGCTCATTGGTGAACTTCCTTATCACCTTCGCATGTCTCTCGGAGTGCTAGCTCTCTAGAAATTTGCCACAAATCTCACTGCACTTGCTTCCCATTCTCGGTTTTTTGGTGAACCAGAAACCAGAATTTTCACAGCCCCTTGGGCGTGAATGATGAAGAGAAAATGGAGGAGAGAGAGAGATTGTGTATTATGATTTTTGTTAGCAAAAAATTGGTAATATAATTTCCAAAACCAATACCAAATTTTTCCCTCCAAAAACCAATCCATAAATGCCAACCACACACATCAAGTCACATATACTTCCATCAATCAGTGAATAGTGACTGGCGTCAATCACTCAAAGTGAAAGACATCCATCACTTGATTGATGAATGATGTGACGCTAGTTGCGACTAGCGATTTGACGCTTGATTTGATTTGCCGCACTCGAATTTGAAATGCGAATGCGCTCGCAAATAATCTCGGGCTCGGGTTCACTAATTCCAAATTAACGAACTTTCCGTTGCGTCGTTATTAAATCTAATTTAATTAAATAATCATGCCAAGCATAATTACTATTCATGTAGCTAACGAATTAATTCTAAATTAATTCGCTCGCCCGAATTAAAATCTATTTTAATCTCGCGTCGAAATCCAATTTCGTTTAATATATCAAATATATTAATTTACCGATTAATTCCAAATTAATCGTTATCTCTCTTTCAATGATATTTTATCCCAGATAAAATATCTCCGCAATTAATCCCAGATTAATTTTCTCTCTCATCTAATTACTCCATGATTAATTAAGGTGTGAGTCATACGTCATCGGTGAATCTTTGGGAAGCGACCCATGAGATCCCCGGATATGTTGGCAGTAAATTTGGTCGTCGGACTATCCGAACACGTAAGTACCAAGTACTACGTTTATACCGATTTACAAGACAAGGTTGGCCTCTAGCAAAGCGTCATGCCTACCCAATTCTCCGGAAATATCCTTACAGGAATAAGGATCTATATCAAGCGTAATATACCGTAGTATTGCATATTTCTGTCCAGTATCAGATGATCACATGCAAGGCCTGGGGCTGGTACAGTGTCTGTCCCGTACGATGCATATATCAGATAAGTAGCAACTAGTCTCTTTAAAATCGGATAATCATTACCAAGTCATATTATCCCGACGGTTGCAACCTTTATAGAGAACCAGTTCTGTATCCCTGCGTGATCATCAACTCCATATGACTGGAGTGACACTTTCTTCTTGACATCACACCCAACACACTACGATTCTCGATATACCCAGAATTGGCGTACACAGGAACCGGTTAAAGCCCTGGACGACCTCAACCAAAGTATATTGATTATCGTATGCATTAGCGGTGCAAGTCTCAGGTTAAGACCTAATACACCTACCCTGATTTCGGACTTCCATAGACACGTAGTCATACTACCAATGGAATTTTGAGGGGGTCTATCCAGAGCGAAGCTGTTTCCTGTACCATCGGTGAAACACAACCTCCTATTACACTTGCATGAGTATCATATACCCAAATATATGAGAACTATGCCGTTGTGCCCTCACAATGCGCACAAGTGTAATACTAGTCTTTTACGCAATCATCGATGTCCAATCTCGATAATGCTCTAACTAGGGATGTTTAATGATTTTTCCTTCGTGGACTGATACTGTCTCATATCATTCTCCGTCCAGGAACAAATCATAGGGACCTCTCATCATTTATATATCTAGGTGATCTAATCACAAATGATAAGAGTGCAATCTCTTTTGTCACATAGTTAATTTGTACAACAACACAATGATCTGTACATGATTGTGGGTCTTGTTCCCAAATTGAATTGTATTGAGGGTCTTGTTCCCTGAATGTGGATTGTGTTGAGGGACTTGTTCCCTGAACTGAATTGTGGGTCTTGTTCCCGATTGTGGGTCTTGTTCCCAAATTGAATTGCAGGTCTTGTTCCTAACTGTAGGTCTTGTTCCCAAATTGATGCTGATGTGTCTCCATACCCGGAGTACCATACCCGGCAAAACTGATACTGAACCTGATGACGATGTGGGCCTCGCCCCCAGAGTGTCATACCCGGCAAGACTGATACTGATAATGATGTGAGCCTCGCCCCCCAGAGTGCCATACCCGGCAAAACTGATACAAATGCTAATGATGTGGGCCTCGCCCCCAGAGTGTCATACCCGGCGAAACTGATATTGATGATGTGATGATTCATTTCAACATACTATACCACCTCTCACGAGATAATCTTGATAGTCAAACATATTTTCATCCTCAACGAATGCTTCACGTCGAAACCAGAGAATCTTCAAAGTACTTAATACACTCAGATCCGTTCTTCTAAATAAATGATCTAAACTAGACTCCTAGTGTGTGTGTGCTAAGGCTCTTTCGCAGCTTAATCTTTAAGTAAGCCAACTCGATGATTTCGTCTCAGAGAATCGGATCAGTGAGTCAACCAAACTAGATGTCTTGATCACATTCTGTGATTACTTCGTCATACTCAACATGATATGGTCTTCTTATTTTTTCTCTTGTCTCTTTCTTTTCATTTCATTTTTGAACTTCTTCTCTTTTTTTTTCTTTTTTTTTTGACACACCTACCCTTTAAGGTAGCATTTCTCCTCATGGTGGTCCTAATACTCGCCCATGGGTAGCTTCACTCTTATCGGTTATAGGTGGTCTATTTTTTTCTTTTCTTTTCTTTGCATTGCAGAGACTTTTTCTTTGTTTCCAACCATATCATATATCGTAGCATAAGTAAACCAGGGTGGACATCCAGGAAAACGGTCATTCATTGATCCTACCATCTCTTCGACTAGTCATCTTGCCAACTACTCAGGCTTCTACTGTTGAGATCCCATAATCAAGTGCTCGCGAGTCTAGCTGAGATCGACCACTCAGAATACCACATAAGAGAACATCTCGCACTTATCATTTCTAAGGTTTCTCCATATAGCAAACAATGTCATCACTGGACATATGTCCAAATATCAAAGACTTCTCTCTCTCCTTTTTTTTTACTCACTCCACGAAATTCTTCCTTTCAACTGCTGAAAATGTGGGCTTCACCCCCTGGGATTCATTCCTGAAACCGATCCATCCTAAAACTGACATTGATACGGGCCTCAACCCTGGGATTCCTTCCCAAAAACTGGTATTGCGTTGTTGCTGCTTCTGATTGGCTTGTCTTTGCCATTTTCTCTTCTTCTTCTTTGAAACCTGTGATTACAACACAAAACAAACACAAAAAGGAGTGCAAATACGTTACGTGTATGCATGCATGCATGAATGGGTTTCCTATCCCGTTGGGTTAGGTCTTCCGCCAATTCCCTAGGTGACTGCTCGGTCTTCTCTTTTTCAGGCAAAATACAGCTTCAATCTCCTCTGGTATATCTGCATGTGATGCAAGAACTTCATTCTCTTTTCATCCATCTCTGCGAGACCCACTCTGGTTCTGCTAATACCTGCATGGACTGTATCTCAACTTTCACCGGCAGTACCACTTCCATTGCCTTCGAACTTCTTCTTTTCGACTGAATGCCATTTGTTTGTCTTTTGTATAGTTCTCCCTTCAAACTTACGTATTGAGAAGCCAACTCCTGAATGATTATCTTATTCTTCTTGAAAGGTAGAGACTCAAGTAAGTAAGTGAGATGAACATCTTTATTATTATTAAGAAAAAGGTTCGAACAAGTAGACAAAGTCAATGTCTTAAAAATGTAGAATTGCAATCAAATAAACCAAGGAAAACATCTTCATTGTCTGCGGCATTGTCTTCTTTCTCAGCCTACCGTTCTTCACTACTGCCATCCCATATCCCCATGAAATAAGTTTGGTGGTTGAGAGTTTGGAGGACAAAACTTTCGGGCAGGCCGGAGTTGATCATATAGGTGGGTGGTGGAACGGAGTGGTAGTTAGGTAGAGGGTTTCTGTTTGTGTTGGGTTTTTCTTTTTCCGGGTCAGGTATTTTATGAGCATCGATGAGGTTTTGGATTTCATGCCAAAGGCGGGGGCAGTTGTCAGTGTCATGGCCTTTCTGCTGGTGGAAGTGGCAGTATTGGTTTAGGTCAAAGTAATGTGGCACAGGGTTTGGGATTGGTCTAGGTTCTAAAGGTTTCAGGAGTCCATGTCCTTTCAACTTCTCAAGCACCTTCGACATAGGTCTACCAAGATTGGAGAATCGTCTGTTTCTGATGGTAGCGATCTTAGCAGTAGCGGGCTTGGTCTCCGAAGGCCCCCCAAAAGTTCTTATATTCTGGCCATAAAACTTTCTATTCTTTGCTTCCTCTTCTTCAATATCCATGACAGTTTCCCTCAGCTGTCAGAAATCTACAATCATAGAGGTCATCCTCCTTAACTTGCCATAGATTGAGGGCTTAGTGCCCTTGATGATCATCTTTATCCGGTCTTTCTCTGAAGGCCGAGTCTGCATCTTCAAAAGCTAGCTTCTCCAGCGATCCACATAATCCTTGAAGCTCTCATCCGGCTTCTGTTTGGTGTTCTCCAAGTCACTGAGCGACAAGTCAATCTCCAAGTCTGTAACATACTGCTTTAGAAAGGCGTCTGCCAGTTCCCTCCAATCTTTCTTAACCTTTCTTTCAAGGCTATGGTACCACACTACAGGTGCCCCCTCAAGCGACATCCCAAACATCTTCTGAACTTGGCGTTGCGATAGGCCCACTGAACTCATTACCGAGACATATTGTCGGAGATGGACCATCGGGTCCCCATTCCCATTGAATTTGGCCATGTCGGGCATCCTGAACTGCGAGGGCAGCTGCTCTTCGAAAGTCATCGTATCATAGTCTAGTAAGTCTTCGTCCTTACCCTTCATCTGGGGGTAACTGACTCTACCTGATCCTTAAGTTTCTGTAACTCTGCCTGAGACCTAGCTATTCTATCGGCAGCATATTCAGCCATGTCATCATCAAAAACATGGATATCATCACCCAACCTGTTCGGAGGCTCTTCACGCCTCTCATTCTTAGAGCTTTCCCCAGCACGGGGCATAGCCATATTAGCCATAACAGTAGTCAAGGCTTGCAACTGTTCTGTAACCTTGGTGAGACTGGTTTCCAACTGATCCACACGGGATACCTCTTTCTCTGATATGTTCATATTTGTTATTGGCCTTTTGGTGAGTCTTCCCTATTCCCTAACCCAACGAGTATCTATGATGGCTTTTAAACACAAGGGTTAGCATGATGCGTGTATGCATGAGGGTGTATGAGATGCGTACGATGCATGAGATATATAAGTCGGCCTATTATCATTTTAAAGTATTCAATCATACTATTGCGCTGTGCAAACTTGTCCCAGTTGAAAAGGCCCAACAAGTTTATACTTTTGCGATAACATGGCTAAACAACGTCAAATGATAAGAGGCCTAAACATAAAATGGCTCATCGGCATTTTAGAAGCTTTTGGCCCAATTTCAAAAGGACATGAACTTGTCCCAGTTTAAATGGCCCAACAAGTTCATGTCTCTTGACAAAAGGTCCAACTGGATCCAAATGATGATGGTCCTAAACACAAACATAAAGAGATAATTTCTACTTGTCATACAACTACGGTTCACATGTAAGTTTAAAGGAATGTAAACAAAGGCTCCCGCTGACGAAGGATTGCCCACAACTAGGACACCCCACTCAAGGGTTCGAGCGACCAACTGAGCGCACCTTTTTTACACCTTGCGGTACGTGCCAACGAGTTACGGTATGTGACTAACTGTCAAATAGATTTCCTATTGTAGATTCCCCAGAGGGAGGGTGGAGCAAGCTCTCTTAAATACCCAAGCCTCTTAGGCTATTATCGCCTTGGTGACAGGAATAAACAACAAGTCCTCCAAATTAGTCTGTCACAGTAAGCTACGGATAATGATTATCTAGGTGCCTTCACATATTTTCCTTATAGAAAGGTAGTGAGTGAAGGAAGACACCAAACCATCACCTAGCCTTAATAATGCCTTTGATTAAACTCCATAAACCCACAGTAGTCATGGTTAATTAAAGCACAAATCAAAAACATTACAAGACATCATTTCGGGGCTGATTCTCTACTATCCCCAGTGGAGTCGCCAGACTGTAGGACACAGAAATTAGCGACGCTGTTCTAGGCTCGCGGCCTAGTTGGGAGTACGGAGTAGCCCATGGAGCAACTAAACCGGAGAAATAAAATGGAGTCGCCACCCAGTGTGAACGGGGAAAATGATTTAAGGCCGCACTCACCCCTCACAAAGGAAAACCTCAAACCGTTGGGTTCGGAATGGTCCCTTACTTATGTCATTTGTAATGAATGGATTTGTGCAATTTTAACCTAGTCTACTCAATATACATTTGCAAAAGTAATCTACATCTAAGTTCATATACAGCCTAAATCTAAGTTTGTATGCTTTAAAAGTATATTCTCATAACGACAAACATACGATATCACACAATAAGCATGTTGAATAAATAACGACCTAAACATAACGTAAATTAAACTTCTATTACGAAAGAAAATAACTAAGTCATGCATAAAGGAATAACGTACTAAACTAAATCATACTAAAAAAATAAATAACCTTCTAACGGCCTAATCATGCTTGAATACAAGGTTGGATAAAATGAAATATGTGTGTCTCTCAAGTGGTACGTGGTGTTGTATCCCGAGTACAAACCGCAATACCGTCCATTCGGATTCGGCTACGAAATTTACGTCCGAGTTTCCATCCGATATACCACAAGAGAGAACACATATTCCGTTCATCCGGAAATCACATCATGTACCAATCCACAATACTCATATGAAATAAAGCAATAAAATAAATACGAATAAAAGAGAATAAACAAAAAGGGTGCCCTCAGGTCTAACCTCTTTAGTCGTCTATCGGAAGTGCGGTACGCGGTTATCGGAAGGGTTATCGTTTCTGCTGTTTTTATTGGTCCACTATTTCTACTGTTTTCACTATTTTCACTGTTCCCGCTGTTTTCTCGGGTTCGTTGTTCCCGTTATTTTCTCGGGTTCGATGTTCCCACTGTTTTGTCTATTTTCGTTCACTGTTTCTGTTCGCTATTTTCTCTGGTGTTTTCACTGGTCTGCTGTTTTTTGGGCGGTGTTATGGGGCATAATTTTCGGTGGTAAAGGGGCAGATTTTATGGACAGTTTTGCGGTAATGGGGCTGCGGTTTTCTGGATAGTTTTCTGCGGGTTTATTGTGTAGTTTTCTGGACAGTTTTTTGGTAATTTGGGTGTAGTTTTCAGAGGCAGATTTTTGGCGTGGTTGGGCAGTTTTCAGGATGCAGATTCGGTGGTGATTTTCGATGCTTACTAGGTACAGTTTGGACGTGGATTTGGAGGCAATTTTATGAGGTGAGGGACGTGCAGCAAGGGCTGTGTCCGTTGAAGGCTATGTGTATGAATGGGGCAGATCTTTTGTTTATATAGGATGTGATGGGGGCTGTGACGTGTTGTTGAGGCAGGATGTGAGGGGTTTATGACGTGTTTTGTTGAGTCGCTTGCGTGAAAGCTGCTGAGTGGGGGGTGTGTGAGTGAGGGCTGCTTCCTGGGCGATGTGGGTTTTATGGCTACGTGTTGATGGGTTGAGTGGCTTTTGATGAGTGTGATGTGTGCGTGGGAGGGCTGCCAACAAGTTTTTTGTGCGTGAGAGTTGAAGGGAATTAAGGTGGGTAGTTTCCTAATCGATGGGGGATTGAGGGGAGTGATGGGTTGCAGTTTTTTCAATGGTTTGGGGGGTGTATTTGGGCAGTATTTTCGGTAATTTAGGGGGTATTTTGGGGCAGTGTTTCACGGTAATCCGGGGGCTGTTTGAGTGCAGTATTTTCGGTGATGTGCTGGCAGTTTAGGGAGGCAATTTTTGGTGATATTGAAGGCAGTTTCAAGGGCTGCAGTGGCGTTAATTTGGGGTTGGATTCAGGCAGTTTTGGCGTGTTTTGGGAGGGCAGAATGGAGAGGATGTAGTGGCGTGTTAGGGGCTGCTGGAAGGGGTGATTTACGTGAATGCTAGGGGCTGAGTTTAAGGGATCTTTAGGCGTGAAGGGAGGGCTAAGCTTGTTGATGTTTGGCTTGGTGGCAGTGAGGCGTGAGGGGGATTGTTGGATGGAGGGCAGTGGCGTGAATGAGGGTTGTTTCACTGGCAGTGGCTTGAGTGCTTAGAGAGGAGAATAAATTTTTTTATGTTATCTATGTGCTAGAGGAAAGATAGTAAGATTTTGGGTTGTTTTTATAGGCAAAATGGGTGCATTAATTGGGTAGGCTAATGTTGTTGGAGGGTTATTAATTGGGTGGCTACTTTGTTGAAAATGGAGGGTGATTTGTGGTTTCTTTGACTTGGAGAGGGGATGCCATTAATGGCTTAAAAAACTTTGTTGAAAATGAGGAGCATGGTAAATTGGTGGTCAAATGCGTGGGGTATGCATAGTGGAGGGTTAATTTGGTTCTTTGAATAGTTAGTGGAGAGGTAAATGAGTGTAAAGGGCGTGGGCTTTGGTCTCTTGGGCTTGGGGTGTGATTTGGTTGGGTTTTGGGCCAAGGGATTTTGAAACGGAGGTCCAACGAGTGAACCCGAAGCTAAACAAGCGAATAAAGTCTAACAAAATGTCAATTCTTGACTTTTCCCTCCGACGTCCGTTTCCCGCGACTTCCGCGACATAAGAGGTAGGGCCTCTGTACGAGGCTCATCATCGGGACTTATATGCAAAAATGCAGTGCCTACATATGGGTTTCTGATCTCACTTCATATGGATGTTAATTTTATTGAGGATAATAAACCGACTACGTATGAGGAAGTGATACAAGGTATCGACTCCGCTTTATGGTAAGAGGCCATGAAGTCCGAGATGGATTCCATGTATATCAACCGAGTTTGGATATTGGTTGATGCACTAGAAGGCATTGTGCCTATTGGTGGTAAATGGGTCTTCATGGTGAAGACATACATGAAATATGGCAACATACAAATGTACAAAGCTAGGCTTGTAGCGAAAGGGTATCGTCATCAACATAGTGTCGATTACGACGAAACCTTTTACCTATTGCCATGATTAAATCCATTTGGATAATGCTTGCTAATGCTACATATTTTGTTTATGAAATATGGCAGCTGGAAGTCAAAACCGCTTTCCTTAATGGAAACCTTTTGGAGGATGTTTTATACAATAGTCTGACGATTTTGTCATACCAAAATATGCAAACAAGGTTTGCAAGTTAAATCGATCCATTTATGGATTGAAGCAAGCATTATTTTCTTGGAACCAACATTTTGAACAAATCATAATGGTATATGGTTTCATTCAAAACGAAGATGATTCTTGTGTATATAAGAAGGTTAGTAGGAGTGCATTGACATTGAATGTCATATACATTGATGATGAATTATTTCTTGGAAATAACATTCCATGTTACAATCGGTGAAAGCTTGGCTTTCATTAAAATTCTCCATAAAAACTTGGGAGAGGCAACCTTTATTATAGGAATAAGGATTTACTGAGATAGATCTAAAAAAATTTGGCACTCTCCAAGAACCCGTACATTGAAAGATATGTACGCGACCTGGTGTCTCATATGCTTTGAGCATGTGGAGTCACAATCAGGCCGATCCAGGTGATGGTCACTGGATTGATGTTAAGAACATCCTTTAGTATCTTAGACGAACTAAGGATGCTTTCTTAATTTATGGAGATGGAGAACTTAAGGTGACTGGATTCACCGTTGCAAGTTTCCAAACCGATAAAGGCGACTGTAAGTTACATTAGGGTACTTATTTTGTTTGAACAACGGAACAGTGAGCTGGAAATCTTCCTAGTAAGATATTGTTACTGGTTCAACAAAAGCAGATTATATTGTTGCGGATGAGGCAGTAAAAGAAGTATTTTGGATCTATAAAATTCCTAATTGGATTAGGAGTAGTTCTGTTAGCAGCTGAGCTGGGCTACAGCACATACTAATGAATTACGGTCTCATCAATGATCCAAATATGTATTTCGACGGTTTCATCTGATTCATGAGATCATACATCGTGGCGATGTCAAGATCAAAAAGAACGTTTCAGATGACAACCTTACAGATCCGCTGATGAAAGTGATATCTCAACATAAGCATGAGTGACCCGTACATAGTTCAGGTGTTACACATTTGAGTGATTGGCTATAGGCCAAGTGGGAGATTGTTGGACAATTATGACCCATAACATCACTATTTGTAAGAGACATGGTGTTCTTTGTACAAATTAACTATGTGACAAAGAAAATTGCTCTTTTATCATTTGTAATTGGATTACTTGGATATATAAATGGTAAAAGTCCATGTGATCAGTTCCGAATTAATAAGATATGAGACAATATTAATCCACGAAAGATTTGATCATTAAATATCCACAGTCGTAGTATTATCGAGATTGGACATCGATAATGCGGAATAGGCTAGTATTGCACTTGTGCGCGTTATGGAAGCTTAACGGTATAGTTCTCATATATTTAAGTATTGGATACTTATGCAAGTGTGATAAGAGGTTCTGTTAACCGATGGTACTAGAACAGCTTCGCTATGGATAGACCCTTCGGAATCCCATTAGTAGTATGACTATGTGTCTATGGGAATCTGAATCAGGCTAGGTGTATTTGGTCTTAACCTGAGACTTGCATCGCTAATACTTGCGACAATCAATATACTTTGGTTTTGGTCGTCCAGGGCTTTAACAGGTTCTGTGTACGCGTCTTCTGGGTATACTGAGAATCGTAGTGTATTGGGTGTGATGTCAAGATGGAAGTATCACTTCAGTCATATGGAGATGATGATCACGTATGATACAGAGCTAGTACTCTTAAATTCTGCAGCTATCAGGATAGTATGACTAGGTCATGATTATCTGATTAAAGAGACTAGTTGCTTATGATCCGATATATGCTTCGTACGGGGCAGACACAATTCCATCCCCAGGCCTAGCATGTGACATCTGATACTGGATCGTAATACGTAATACACTATATACTACGCTTGATAAAGATTACATATTCTATGTTAAATATTTCTGGAGAATTGGGTAGGCACGGTACTTTGCTAGAAGCCAACCATGTCTTGTAAATCGGTAAGAACGTGGTACAGGGTACGCATATATTCGGATAGTCCGATGACCGTATTTACTGCCAACATATCCAGGGATCTCTTGGGTCCCTTCCCAAAGATTCACCGATGAGATTTGACTCAAACATAGAATTAATCTAGGATTAATTATGAGAGAGAAAATTAATCTGGGATTAATTTCGGCAAGAAATAATCTGGGATTAATCAATAGAGAGAGAAAATTAATCTGGGATTAATTGCGTCAAGAATTAATCTAGGATTAATTCGTGTAGAAGAGAGAACGCGATTAATTTGGAATTAATCGGTAAAATAAATTTAATAGTTAAATTAGATTTTTTTTCTATTTAATTTATTTATTTGGGCTAAAATAATATATTAGATATATTAATTGAAATTGAATTTCAATGCGGAATTAAAATTGAATTTTAATTTAAGCGAACGAATTATTTTGGAATTAATTATTAAGCGACTTCCGTAATAATTTTGCTAGGTAATATTATTTAATTAAATTAGTTTTAATTACGTCGCGACGCAAAATTCGTTTAATTGGATTAAACGAACCCGAGCCCGAAGTGTGTTGAGCAACCCAACTTGAATTTTGAATTTAAGTGTGGGGCCCACCAACTTACATCACTAGTCAATCTAGTTGATGGAAGTGGTTGAAAGCAATTATGGAAACTTGCTTAACACACTTTGACTTTTACTTTTGGATAAGTATATACACTTTTTTGGAAAAATAAATTGGTAATTGTTTTTGGAAAAACAAAACACAAAACTCTTCTCTCTCTTTTCTCTACCATTGCCGAAAGTTTGCTTCTTTGGAGGACAAAATTTTCTTTCAATTTTTGTTCTTGCTAGCACATGAAGGAGTGAATCAAGGTGATAGGGAAACTCACCCGAGAGTTTGGAACTCGATTTCAAGCTCCGAGCTACTACATCCAAAGGAATTTTTGAAAGCCTAAAACCGATCAAGGTGATTTTTTTTTTCCGCAACTTTCTTTGATTAATTCACACACGAATCACGCTTAGAAGATCCTTGGCATGTTCTAGGAACACTTACATATTCCTCGTTGAATATTTCTGGAGAATTGGGTAGGCACGGTGCTTTGCTAGAAACCAACCATGTCATGTAAATCGGTGAGAACGTGGTACGTGGTACGCACGTGTTCGGATAGTCCGATGACCGTATTTACTGCCAACATATCCAGGAATCTCTTGGGTCGCTTCCCAAAGATTCACCAATGATATTTGACTCGAATAGAATTAATCTGGGATTAATTATGAGAGAAAAAATTAATCTGGGATTAATTGCGGCAATAATTTATTTGGGATTAAATTCGTTAAGAAGAGAGAACGCGATTAATTTAGAATTATCTGATTAAATAATATATTGGATATATTAATTGAAATCAGATTTCAATGCGGAATTAAAATTGGATTTTAATTCGGGAGAACGAATTAATTTGGAATTAATTCGTAAGTGACTTTCATAATAATTTTGCTAGGCATTAATATTTAATTAAATTAGATTTAATTACGTCGCGACGGAAAATTCGTTTAATCGGATTAAACGTACCCGAGCCCAAAATGTGTTGTGTAAGCCAACTTGAATTTGGAATTTAAAGTGGTGGGACCCACAACTTACATCAACTTTTTGACATGTGATGGAAGTAGTTGGGAATAGTAATTGGATTATTTAAAACACACAAACAAGTCAACTTTGGAAGTTACTATTCCTCTTTCTCTTTCCATGATTGGCTGATTCTCTCTACACCTTGGAGGGTAAATTTTTGCTTCAAAATTTGTGAAAGCTAGGACTTTGGGAGTTTTTGAAGGTGATAGGGAAACTCACCCAAGAGTTTAGAACTCAACAAAAAGGCTTGGAGCTTCTACATCTATCGGAAAGTTTTGAATTTCTCAACCGTTCAATGTGAGTATTTCCGCAACTCCACTTGAATTATTCACACATAAATCTTGTTTATAGATCTTTGGCATGTGTAGGACACACTAACATGGTAATCTAAATAGATATTTGCTTTAAGATATTATTTTAGAAAGAATTGTTTCTTATACAGTAAGAATTGACATGAATCAGTTCATGTCTCGAGATTCTTGACTGGCATTAAGAAAACCCCATTAGTATTTGTTTATCTTATAATGATGTTTCTTGACTTTAGTATCTTTTAGAAGTCACGTGTCTGACACAGTTCGCTATTCAATTATTTGCAATTGTTGTGAATAATTGAAGGCAAATTATAAAGCTAAAGAAATGAGATATGTATAATTGTGTATAAATAATATCGATTCTCGCAATACGACAACTGTAGGTATTGGATACAGGATCTCCCGTCTAGTCAATTAAAATAATATTTAATAACTATTTTGATATTCGATATCAGAACTTGTGACTATTGGATAGTTACTTGTTCTGTATAAACAATTGTTACATGTTTTAAGACGACTAGTAGTGTCATTAATGAAAAGATAAACATTAAGAAAATGTTCGGTTAACTAAATAACTTAGAACTGTGCTTTATGAGTTTTTTTTATCACATAAGCATTAAATGTTTGTTTCTTATGGTAAAGGATGGTCTGATACGAGATCACACCATATATTCTTATCTATTTAATGAATATTGTATTCAGAATATGATTAAATCTCATTTAACCAATGATTGCCATTGGACCACAGATTTATTAGACTAATACATTGGATGTATGTAGTTTAATGAATTAGAAATTGCCTTAGATAGTGTTCTTTACTTCGTAACTCAGTTAATGATTTGTCATGACTTGGTTATGTGTTTCTAAAAGAATATATTGAACGTCTTGAATGATTCGAGAACTTTCAATATGTTTCTGATGAAACGCGGATAGAATATTTTGAATGGTTCAAAGATATTATATTTGAAGTGTTGAAAACTATAATTTTAAAATTCATTGTGAATTTTTTAAATTGTTCAAAGATGTTTGATATGATCAAACATGTAAATTTAAGGCAATTATTTCTAAAGTTATTTAATAAATGTGATTCTTATTCAATATTAAACTTCCGCGATTCCATCTTGATGAAATTGGTCAGTGTGAGTAATTGAATCTTATATGATTTGATTCGTTGATATTGAATTTTATCGAATTAGTTTCAATACTCTTAGGGTTATGCTCTAGTAACATTTATTCATCTATTTAATTAAGGTTCCATTCGTTCCTACAGTTACATATATGATATGTATCGTAGAAAATTCGAATCTTGAAAAGTTTGAGATTTGAAACTTTCTTTTATATAATTGTTATATAATTGAAAGTACTTGCGCCTTGGAGGTACAAGTAAAGTTTATCATTTATTCTATTTAATAGAATATTATATTTTATTTGATAGAATATCTTTTCTACGATCCCGAGTAATAAAATTATTTTATTACTTGGTGTATAGCATCAGATGCTGACTATTGTAGAAAAGACTTGACTAATTGAAGTCAATTGTGAAAATGATAAACTTTAGTGGAACTACATAATCAATAAGGTGAAAAGACCCTTAGTCAACTTCCGTATAAGTCCAATAGGATGTCAGAATCATTTAAAAAGTATTTGATACTTAATGATTCTGTTGTTTTCTTATCGAAGAAAATTATCCTATAATTTATAGTGGGAGCGATATTTGATATCGTTTTTGTGAAATTAACATTGAACCATAGATCTAAGATTGTTCCTAGCTTACTACAATCGAGTTTTGAACTTGATTGAGCTTTCGTTATGAATCGTTCATAAATTATGCAAATTGTTTGCGCAGCAAAAGCGAAATGAGCTTGATAACGGTTTGACCTTTATAGTATGATAGTGAGAAAGGTTATACTTAGTAATCTATTGTATATTCTGAGAAAACTTGTCTCTAGTTGCACTGATTCAATGATTAAAAATATGTTGGTTAATGTTGATATTAAACTATGTATTTTGGCTAAAGAATGCAAAGTGGTGTTCTTGAGTGATTTCTTCGAATGAGAGATCCGTCGTGATTTCTTTGTTTGAATAGTTCATTCTAGAATGGCCCTAGAGTTTGTATTCTGCTAAGATCACAGTTTGATATACTAGCTTATAGAGCCTATTGTAGACTCTAATAAGTTTTTCGAAAATTTGTGTTCACTAATTTTGATACAGTCGGATTGTCTGATTTTATCAAAGCTTAGAGAATACATATATGATAGTAGGGTCAGTGAGAGCGTACAAATTTCTTTCTAAGGTTATATATCCTAACGATATTATCATTATTAAAGTAATAATGAGATATTTGTTAAGTAAAACGTTTACTTAAGTCTTCTTTTCTCTGTGAAAGTAGTGGGAGTAGTCTCTGATATATTTGATATGAAGTTTCATATATGATATAAAACTAGAGACTTGTGAGATATTCCCATTAGTCGCGTATTAGCTATGATCTAATAAGGGACATAGTAAGACTATTTGTATGACAGTTAGTATAACTGTTTGACAGTTAACGTGTCTTTTATATATATAGTATTCATCTTTCGTAAATGATGATTCCTTTGTCGAAAGAAAGATTGATTGGAATGTCTAGTCAATCTTATGCATCATATGATGATGGCGTAATGAATACTATATTATGTGCGAATAAGGATATCAATTTAATCGTAATTATTACGAGTTATTTTGATATGCTGCAGACCATATGATGGATCTTGAGATATTAGGAATGAGTTTCTTATTCATGGAGAATTTAGTCTGCAACCATAAGGTCAGATTAGTTTTGATCCTAATTATGACATTAGATGGTCTATGTCATATAAATTCAGAAAAGATGCAATGTGAGTGTCACTGTTGATTCTACTAAACTAGTGGAATCAGTTGCAACTTATGAAGTATTGACTTATGAAGTTGCATAGTGACCATATAGATTAGAAGTTTTTATATTAGTGTAGTGTTTGCAGTTGTCTCATAGTATTTTGGATTTGATCCATATATACTTAGACAACTCAGTAGCTATGGCACAATACTGATATAGCGTCCGAGTCATATTGATGTGGAATTTGGATTCTACGAAATATGAATGATGCTGGCTAAGGAAAATGTTTAGGTTTATTGGACAGACTCGATTTGTTAAGTGGGCTTACTTGTTGTTTCCTACCTCTTGAGTGCCAGGTGAGCTCTTGAGGGCCACAGTATGTGATACACATTGAGATGTGTATATGATACTGTGGATTGGCACAAGAGCAAGTGGGAAAAATTATTTAGGTTTGGTGCTCGGAGTGCCAATCCGGATCGTATTTATGTCTGATTCATGAATACGAGCAATTCCTTTTTTTTCATAATATTACTAATTTAATGGTAGCACCCTTGTCTTTTATACACTTATTCGATCTAATTACGATTAGACATCTGATTATGATTAGATCAAAACTAAATCTGGTTTAGTGATACGTGTATATTAGATAAAGACCCTAGGATTTACAATATAGTGCGCAGTTACAACGTAGTTTGTAATTGACATTGGGAAGCACACTATTAGATGTATATCCTTAAATAAAGTTCCTGGTCAAGTTTTACTAACACAGGTCGGTTAGTAAAATCCACTGAGACCAGTACATGTCGTATATCGTGACTTGGTCCGATGGTTTATCCTAATGAACCATGAGTCTCGGGAGACTCGTATAGACATTTAGGTGTTTATTTGATAAACACTGAATGACTCACTGAAGATTTCCTAATAGATGGTACACCAACGTCAATAGGAATCTTCTCGAGTTGAGCGAGCATAATGGTCCTTTGACTTGAGATACCACAATGGGATAAATGAGTTATCCTTCACACTTTGATGGCAGTCACGTCATCGATCTATTCATGATCAGACCTCCGTCTGTTCGTTGGGTGTGGACTGATGCTCATGATATCCAGTGCATATCAAGATATGATCCGTCAGTCCTGTGTACAGGGAATAGGCATCCTCACGTGTTTACGATCTAGTAAACCCATGGCTGTGGTATAACTTCAGAAATCAGTTCCGAGTGTTATTTAGAGATCGTAAATTGAAAAGTCAACTATATTATACCGAACGGATTTGACGTTCTTATCTATATTCCAGGTATAATATGGATAGCCTGTGACGAAGGGATTATACGTATGCAATGAACTCGACTTGCATAGTTTAGCGAGATTATCTGTGGTCGTCATAATCCATGAATGGGTGGATTATGGACACGAAATTGGATTTCGTGACGGATAAACCTAAACTTAGAGAGTCCCACAATATGAAGTGTACTCGTTGAGCACTTGGGCAATGCGATATGAATAATAAGGATTATTCATAATATTTCATCGGATTAAGTGAGTTAATTTGGATCGTTTAATCCGTTAAACGATAACACATGCATTAAGGGATTTTGGCCAATCGTAATTATTGTGTATTTGTATTCGATACATAATACGATTAGATACACATTAATTATTCGTCAAATGAGATTTTGACACATGCCATAAATATATGTATTTGTTATTTATTTTAAATAAAAATACATATATATAATAATAATTTTATTAATTGATTATTTGGATATTTAATTGTTAAATATTTAAATGATTAATTAATAAACTTTTTTCATAAATGTTATGAAATTTGTCCAATTATTATTGGTTCACATGGCAAGATTTAATTATACTTTATGAGTGCAATTTTGATTGGATAACATAAAGTCTAATATTATTTAATCTGATTAAATTTTAAAAATCCCCAAAATACCCTTGCTTATGTAGGTCAACATGTTTTAAAAGAAAAAAAAAATGTTTTCTTCTTCATATAACCTATTACCCTGGCCGAATAAGCTCCTTAAAATGGGTCTCAAAATTTATTTGAAGAAACCATGAAGAAATGAAGAAAAATCAAGAAAAAAGGCTAAGGATTTAAGAGATTTAAGGTAATTCTTCAAAACTCTAAGCTTGGAAATTTAGTTTCTTGTTTCTTGATAATTTAGAAAGGTTCTAGGGTTCCTTCAATTCTGAAAAATTGGGGCTTTTGGTTGTGGATGATGGATTGGAAGTGTTGATGCATGTGTGAAGTAGTTTTGGACAATATTAGTGTAATTATTGTTCAAATTGATCATTGATGATGAGTTGTCATTCTAGAGTGTTATGACCACTCTTGTAATGCCTAGAATTGTTCTTAGGTGATTCATATATGGTGACTTGAATTGGTGTTATGATTAATTAGATTAATCTTGAAAATTTGGATTTAAAGCATGAAATTTGGCATTTTTTTTGTTCTAGATCAGACCTGGAGTTTGTTCTGTTTTGGTGATGAAAATGATGTATTGTGAATGTATTGGATGTGTTTTGGGAGTTGGAACAATTGCCGGAAAGTATTTCGGAGTTGAAATAAGCGAAAACGGCGAAAAAAGGGTGTTACCGGGTGACTTTTGAGCCAACCGAGTGACGGCTGTCCAAACAGTGAGTTCGTCACTGTTCAGGCAGCCCATGAACTGCCCTAACACTATTGGGGCTGACCTGGGCAGTCCCCATAAGTGTCGGGTGGTCGGTTCGGTCAAAAAATGTTTTGCGTCATTTTGCGGAAAACGTTTTTCGTAAAAGTTTCGTGACATTCATATATATTTATGTCGTTATTTGATATCGAATAAATAGATTTATGTGAAATATTAATAAATTATTCATATTATATATTGAATAATTTATTATGAATAATTTATTCGGTAATTTAAAAAAGTTTTAAATTATGATTTCACCCGAACCGCGCTTCCGCTGCGCCCATCGCCCAAAACCCCAACAATATGTGCCTGAGATGAAAAGACATTTGAGTCATTAACCCAAATTTAACTGACTCTTAACTTGATTAATGGGATACCTATATCAGGAGTATTGACGTTGAAAGGGGCTATTGAAATTTGAAAATTCTATTATTCAATGTTAAAAAATTTCAAATTTTTTATAATGTTTTAAGTTCATTTAATATCCTGATATGGGTACTAGAATACTGTAGTTATGCCATGATAATATATATGATGCTATAAATTATTAGAACAATTAAACATTCAATAATTAATGCTTTCGATCAAAAAATGGCACATGCAACAATGTTGCTCAATGGCCTTAACAAACAAAAAAGTCTCTAGGCAAAAGAAAGAAAAATAAACAAAAAAAAATGATCATTACAATGGGGAGGTGGTAATGGAGAGAATCGATTGTAGGATTCTATTTTATGAAATTACCTAAATTCTTTTAAAATTTGGAATAATTTATGACCATCTATCTATAATGCGGCACAAGCTTACAAAAAAAGATGATCCTTCATTAATGCAAGTCCCCAAGAACATGCATGAACAAATAAAGCAATCAAGACCCAGCTGGATACATGCAACATTGGCTACTTATCTTTTGTTTCCATTACTCTCTCCATTTTCTTATTAGTATTTGATTTTGTTTTGTGTACATGCCAACTTGAAGTATGTGTATAAGCAGAAGATATTGATGGTAATGTTTTGACTTCATCATCTAAATTAAGTGCTTCTGATAATAGTGTTTGAAATAAATAAATAAATAATGAATTATTTTTAATTAAATTTGTAGTTGAAATGCGAGTACTAAATATAGGATTTTCATGCACATATATGTGACCCATGTTGGGTAGAATGTGACCCACAAGCTTGGCTCATAAAAAGTGGAGAATTGGCAAAGATTAAGGAGCTATGGTTATGATGGCAGTGTTATGGAGACAAAATTAAAAGGGTGAATTCAAGGCTCAATTTAATTTGATGGGGGTACTACTACTATTCTTTCTTTTCATGCAACAAATAAAGTGAAAGTTCTTAGCTTATATTCTTTGCAACTCTCCACAAGCAAAGTTAATTTGGCCCCAAAAAAATGCAAAAAGATAAAAAAAAAAAGGGTCATGCTAACTAGTGCCCTAAGGGCACTCATTAAGGATCCATTTTTGGTAAGTTTTCATATCACTTTTATGGGGAAAGTAAAAAATTATCAAAACATTAATTTCTTTTTCATTTTTCCTATAAAAATTTTCCTAAAATGGATCATTAACAAGTGCCCTAAGGACACTCATTAGCATTTCCCAAAAAAAAATAACTTTTTCTTTTTCGAGGTCAGATTTTCACACCAGAAACCCATCTCTGGGTTTCAAGGATTTGGTTTTTTTTTTTTAAAAAAAAAAAAATGCAAACCCAGGTAGCAGTTGGTGCCAAACTTCAAGAACAGAATGTTTTTCAATGGGTTTCCAAGTTTCAACACAATAATTTCTTCTCCTATGAGTGGAACTTGACCTTGTAGCAAAATGCCAATCAGTGCTCAGAATAAGTAAATGTTCTTTATTAAGAATCGTCTTGCTATTTGCTTAGTCACTTATTTGAACCCTTAAAACATCATTTTTTTATGAAAAATATGGGTAAGACTGCGTACCTGCATATAAAAGGAAAACATTCATTAAGTTTGATTTGAGAAAGAATTGAAAGGTGATTATTTAAACAAGTGTAATATATATAAAACACACCTTGTTTCTTCAGTAGTATTTGAATTTGCTCCGTGAGATATGTGATTCAGGTTATCTGTTAATTGTCTAACTTGATCTGTCATCCTCTGTATAGACGCCGCTTGACTCTGAATTTGTGTATCAAAATGAGCTTCCCGTTCCTCGAACCAATCTTTGAGCATGTGAATCAACTGATCTTCCTCTGATGGTGGATAAGATGGAAAGTGTGGTTTTGTGAAATGTGATGGTTCTTCATACCATGAAGGATTTTGATAGCTCTGCCACTCTGGATTGTAGTTGTACTCACAATGATCTCTCGGGTGGTTACCATTACATATGTCACATCTCCCCATTGCTTCTTGTTGAGCAAATATGGTATTGCTTGGTTCTGGCATCCAGTGATAGTTGTTGGGCTGGACAACATGCCTCAGAAAATCGGACTGTTGCTCCCAGATTTGGGGTGTATCTTCTTCTAGTAAAGCTCGTAATCTTTCAATCTCCCAATAATGTTCCATTTTTCAATCACCTGAAAACAAAAGAAGGAAATAAAAATTACAGATAAAAATAAAGAAAATTAGATGCAAGTATATTAGATATCTTCAAAATTAATAACTCAAGAAAAATAAGTCCCTGGCAACGGCGCCAAAAACTTAACCGGCGTAAACACACACGTATAACGCAAGCGCACGTATTGTTCAAGTAGTATAAAAATATCGATCCCACGAGGACTTAATTCCTACTGTTATTATTAATTGTTGAATATATTTATTTACAAATATCTAATTAAATGAAGAAGAGAATAATTGGTTGATTGGTTGAATGTGGTTTTCCTTAATTAAAATAAAAAAATAAACAAAAGAAAATACTATGGAAAATAACAAAAGACTCAAAGATCTAGGGTTATGAATCTTTCTAATATCTTTTAAAAGATGAAGTGATTATTTTATGTTTGTGTAATAAAATGGTTTACTAACCTGGAACACGAAATTATGCGAAAGCCTCTGTCGATGGTCAGACGCAAATACCCAGTTTAACCCAATTGAACCATATGTCTATGTCAACCAAATTACCTGGATTCATTAAGTTTAAGTTCCAATTATGGCTACCCCCGCCCGACAGGTATATGTCTATCCTGTAAGGAAATCTATTAAAGGGTTATCTATCCTCAAGGAAGATCGTGGGCTATTAAGTCTAAGGCTGAAACCTAAAATTCCTTTCTCAAGTTTATTTTAGATTTACCACATCAATCTTATTGGTGATCAGACAACAAGAAGCATTAAGCTTAAGACTAAATAAGTAAACCTCTAAATTACCCAAACTATAAAATAACCCCTTATAAACCAGTGATATTGGATTTCATCACAACCCCAGATAATTGGCTTAGTTACGACACATATTTACGGGTAGTAAAAACTTAAATAAAATAAAAGACATAAAGTAAATGCTGAAAAGTAAATTGCTGAAAAGTAAATGACGGAAAGTAAATACTGAAATTAAATACGGAAAATTAAATGCTGAAAAGTAAATGCTGAAAGTAAATTACTGAAAAGTAAATGCTGAAAGTAAATTGCTGAAAGTAAATTGCTGAAAAGTAAATGCTGAAAGTAAATTGCTGAAAAGTAAATGCTGAAAGTAAATTGCTGAAAAGTAAATGCTGAAAGTAAATTGCTGAAAAGTAAATGCTGAAAGTAAATTGCTGAAAAGTAAATAAAGTAAAAGTACAATAAAAGAAAATGCTGAGGTAAAAGGATCCACTTTTATTACTTCTATTTTAGATATCTCCCTTAATATAATATATTAACTTTGCATGATAATTACCAACCAGCCATATAGCGGTATCCAGATTAATTCAAATTAATAATTAATTACCAACCGACCAATCAGACGGTATCCAGTTTAGTCAGGTTAAAACCAATTTAAATAATTATCAACCGACCAATATAGTGGTATCCTCGTTAAGTCAGGTTTTAACTAGTTTATATATTATAATTAAGGGAGATTAATCTAAATATTAGTAATAAAAGTTTTACATTGTACCCCAGCAAAAGAAAAGTTACCTCATCATTACTGAAAAGTAAAAACTGAAAATTAAAGATAGAAAAGTAATGTGCGTAAAAGTAAATTGCGGAAAGTAAAAACTGAAAAGTAAAGAAAATAAAGTGCGAAAGCGAAAATTAATTACTGAAAGTTGTAAATAAACAAACAAGATACAATCTTCTTAGTATTCTTAAGGAATTCCTCAGAAGAAAGTATGAATTTACAAATGAAATGGCTTGGTATTTATAGGCAAAATTTTGCCTCCATCAAATCATCCACCAAATCCATTATTAATTGCTCCACTAATTACTCCACTAATTGCTCCACTAATTGCTCCATCAAATCCATTATTAATTGCTCCACTAATTTCTTATCATGTTTGGTGGTGATTTGATAATTTTTATTAATTATTTATTAATTTATTTTTTTGCTTTGAAAATGACTTTAATAATTACACACAACACACTTCTGGATGGTTCATCAATTTCGGGCATGAAATCTTCAAAATTCGAAATTATTTTATCTTTCAAAGTTGTAGATCTTTGCGTCTTCTTTAATTTGGAACTTGAATCAACTCAATCCGATATCTGAGTTATGCCTAAAATACGACAGATGCGCAAAACTGGAATTTCCAAAACTGCACTTCGTTAAAACGCCCTTTCAAGTTTTCAATCTCCAAAATTAATATGTGAAGTCCAATTTTTGCCCTTATTTGACCCACATTTTCGTCCTAAATGATTTCATTGTGTCCCAATATTATTTTATCTGCAAAATAAACTAAAACACATCAAAACGTTCATCAAACTCGAGAAACTAAACAAAATATTAAGTAAAATGGGCGATAAATATTGATATATTTTCCGCTCATCACACCCCCAAACCTAACATTTTGCTAGTCCTGGAGCAAAACAACAAAATAAAATACAAGAAACAATTAAAATTAAACTAAGCCACTTTCGTAGGGATCACGGTTGCATTTTCGTCCTAAATGATATATATTGATAAATATTGATATATTTTCCGCTCATCACACCCCCAAACCTAACATTTTGCTAGTCCTCGAGCAAAACAACAAAATAAAATACAAGAAACAATTAAAATTAAACTAAGCCACTTTCGTAGGGATCACGGTTGCATTTAGCATATGCAACAAGACTTTAAACCCCTAGGTGTCCCTAATGGACGAGTTGTAGTCTCGTGAGGGTTTACAGCAATGATACCCACAAACATTTTACAAAAGTAAAAAGGTAGTGAAACTAATGCACACAAAAGCAAAAAGACAAGCGAAAAGAGAATAAAGAAGTTAGTAACTAATCAGGTGAAATTTCTACTCCAAGTTACTAGTTGTTTTGTTTCTTTCTAAATTACTGAATAAGTAAATTCTCCGATTATATTTACCATTCTCCATATACACAGCCAACAAAATATTAAACAACTCATTTTTGCCCACAACAGTCATAAGTGCAGTTGATAAGAGAGTAATATTTTTGTTCTAAAATTTTATCAGAATTCACACCTTTTTGTAGCAATGGAATAATTTTTCTGATTTTTCTTTTTTTTTTTTGATTTTTTTTATATACAATACCTTCCGTCTATGTAGCGAGTGTTGGGTCGGTGGCTCCCAAACCATTTGGCTTTAGGGCACCAGTGTTAAGACACCCATACGGAATTAATTACTCAGACTTTAGATATATATATTTTTTTTTTGCAACATCTTTGATCCATGTAGCGAGCTTTAGGCCAGTGACTCCCAAACCAGTTGGTTTTAGGGCACTAGGTGTTAAAACACCCTTACAAACTTAATAACTCGGATCTCAGACGTTTGTTTTTTTTTTATTCCATCACTTTTTGAAATGCTTACTCTAATTAAACTAGAGCACTGAATATTACAAACTTTTCAATTTTAGCTAATGTCCGTATGTTACTATATATGTTGATAATATCTGCTAACTGAGCATATGAAGATCCATTTTAGTCAGTTTTATGGAGAATTCACAAATTAAATAATTTAAAATGAAATAAACAAAAATTAACTTGTTCCGAAATAGGTTTGAGATACGTCTCAGAAGTGGAAACTCCTTACTCAGCTATCTCTTACCAATTTCACCTTTTTAGTCAAAATAAAAACACAAAAACACAAAATATTTTTGTAATTTTTGAAAAAATTTCAATTTGTTTTTGTATTTTTCGAAAAATTTTGGAATAAAAAAAAAAAAACAACACACAAACTAAAAACAAGGTTCTGATCAACTAATTCTCTCCCCCAAACCTAAATGAGACATTGTCCCCAATGTCTTAAACAGTAGAAGAAGAGTTTAGAAGATAATACCTGGTTAGCTGAAATTTTACAGGAAATTAAAGGTTAAGATCCAGATTAATCCGACGCCTCTTACCACGATCGTCCTCGGACCAATTTATCTTTGAAAGGATAGGGTCAATTTGTGGTTCATAGGCTAAGATTTGGTCAATTAGATCTGGAGCAGTTCTGGCAGTAAAAATGAGTTCTTTTAAAGGTTTTGACACGAACCCATTTCTCCGGGCATCATCAAGAAACACACAAAGAAAATCATAAAATCCATCAACGTTAAACAGCCCAATTGGTTTCTGGTGTATGTTCAAGTTCGCCCAAGATAGCACTATAAAAATTTCCTCCAATGTGCCCAAGCCATCTGGCAAAGCAATAAAAGCATCAGCACGATTAATCATTTCTACCAGTCGTTCAGACATACCTGGCACAATAAGTTCCTCTCTGTTTGATGGTTCAATAAGATTTGCCTCTGCCAAGGGTTTTGGGATGATTCCCAAAACGTGACTGCCTTCTTCCTGTACGGCCTTTGAAACGATCCCCATTAGTCCAAGATTGCCTCCGCCATATATTAAGTGCGTATTCCTTGCAGCTAAGACTCGACCCAATTCCTGTGCTGCCTCTACCTATTGTGGTTTAGTACCAACACTAGTACCGCAAAACACACAGATGTTTTCAACTCGTCTTCTTGAAGTGGCTTCCATGTTTTACTCTGGATGTCTTCAAAAGTGCAATGATGAGTTGAATTTATAGAACCTGAAAAGGGTGAGTAATAATAGCACTAGTATCTTCCAAATGACGATTGTTAGCTAAACAATAAAAGAAATCATGAACGGTCAAAAAGTCTGGATTCTGTCTACGAAAATAAAGATAATTACAACAGAAAAGCAAATCAAAGCAATAATTAAGGCAACGGAATTGTGTACGCAATACGCCATTCACTTAGTATAAATTCATTAGGATGCGTCTCAAGAATCCATTCTTTACTCAGCCATCGCTAATGAATTATCTCTTATTTTTGCCAAACATCATTCCTTCTGTCTTATGCTTTGGTTGAGCTTTTCCCTAAAAAAATAACACACAAAATTAAAAACTCTACAACATGTATACACAAAATATAAAAATATAAATTACAACAAAGTGCATGGGTTGCCTCCCTGCTAGCGCTAAATTTTTCATCTTCAGCAAGAAGTGACTGAAATCTATCTGTCAATGAGGTTTCAACATCGTTTTGGACGTCCGATTAAAGACAATCCCATGAGCATTGCTTTTGAAGGGTCTCTTCCAACGATAAGGTGGCAAAAAGAGTTTTGTCTCATTCAGTGCTCGTGCCACCTTTTTAAACTTTGTCGCTCTAGTGGTTCCTGAAAAGAAAGAAAGAAAATCAGGAGGTCTCGTATGGTGTTTGACTTTGAATGGGAGTTTCATTTTGTCAAGCTTCTCGGTGATATCTTTGATTTGTACTCCCCAAAACAGTGATGTTTCGCCTGAATGCTCTTCAATTTGGTCTGACAATTGCTCCTCCATTTTCTATGTTCCTTACTCCAGCTTTTCTTCACAGATGTATTTTAGGATTTTCGCGTTCAGTTCTTCATCCATCATCTGTGAAATGCATGCTCCATAAGTGTCAATCTGAGGATGAAAAGAGATGTCAGATTTTAGGTCTTCATCCGCTGATATGACTGGCTCAGGTAGATCTTCTTCAACATTAGTGCAAAACATTCTCCAAGATCTTCATTTTGAGGATGGAAAGTTTCATCCTCCCTTTTTGGTGCAGTTGGTACAAATAGCTCAGCTTCTTCATCCTCGTCAAAGTCTGAATAATAAAAGTCAAACAGAGACTTTGCTGGTTCAGGCTCCTGAACTGGTACCTCTGATTCTTGATACTGCTCAGCCTCGTCCACAGTTATGATGTCATGATGAATCTCAGGATATTCAAAGGCTTCTTTAGTAGTATTTGAATTTGCTCCGTGAGATATGTGATTCAGGTTATCTGTTAATTGTCTAACTTGATCTTTCATCCTCTGTATAGAGGCTGCTTGACTCTGAATTTGTGTATCAAATTGAGCTTCCCGTTCCTCGAACCAATCTTTGAGCATGTGAATCAACTGATCTTTCTCTGATGGTGGATAAGATGGAAAGTGTGGTTTTGTGAAATGTGATGGTTCTTCATACCATGAAGGATTTTGATAGCTCTGCCACTCTGGATTGTGGTTGTGTTGGTTTCCTCTAAGGGTCCCAAGAGGATAAATAAAGCATGAAACAAGTGTAAATACAATCATAGGAGGTGCAGAATAACTCACATTAATCGGTTGAGATGCAACGAAGATGAAATGCGAACAGCCCTTTCCATGCTCGGCAGTGGCAGTGGGTCTCACGGCAGTCCACCATTTGGCTCCTCCAAGATACGGCCATTGATGTCCTTTGAAGCTCCAAGCTTGTGTCAAACTTCCATGCTCACGAACTCACTTCCCTATCACCTTAGTATGCCTCCTAGAGTGTGCTAGCACCTTGATCTTGCAACAAAATCAAGTCTTTCTCCTCTTGGACTCACGGTTTTGCTACAAAACCAGTGAAGAAGAATAGAGTTTTGGCTCCAAAAGCCTAATACCGTGAAAGAGAGAGAGAGATCAAGGAAAAAGAAAAATTGTAAAAGGTTTATATATTTTCCAAAATTTAATAAACCATTTAACTTTTTTCAATTTCAAAAAAGCTAAGCATTTAATGCCTTTCAATCACCTCACATCAATCAATCAAATGTCACATCACTCAAAGTGACATGTGATTTGACGCTTGATGTGATTTGCGATTTGACGCTTGATTTGACTTGCGTGCCGCACTCGAATTCGAAATGTGAATACGCTCGTAAATAATCCGGGCTCGGGTTCGCTAATTCCAAATTAACGAATTTTTCGTTGCGTCGTAATTAATTCCAAATTAGCGAAATCATTATTCACGTCGCTAACGAATTAATTCTAAATTAATTCGTTCGCCCGAATTAAAATCTAATTTTAATTCCGCGTCGAAATCCAATTTCTTATAATATATCAAATATATTATTTTACCGATTAATTCCAAATTAATCGTTCTCTCTCTTTAATTGATCTTTTATCAGAGATAAAATATCTCCGCAATTAATCCCAGATTAATTTTCTCTCTCATTAAATTAATCCCAGATTAATTAAAGTGCGAGTCATACGTCATCGGTGAATCTTCGGGGAGCGACCCATGAGATCTCCGGATATGTTGGTAGTAAATCGGGTCGTTGGACTATCCGAACACGTAAGTACTTTGTACTACGTTTACACCGATTCACAAGACAAAGTTGGCTTCTAGCAAAGCGTCATGCCTACCCAATTCTCCAGAAACATGCTTACAGGAATAAGCGATCTATATCAGACGTAGTATACGTGGTAATGCGTATTTCGATCCAGTATCGAATGTTCACGTGCTAGGCCTGGGGCTGGAATTGTGTCTGCCCCGTACGAAGCACATGTCGGATGTCTGGTAACTAGTCTCTATATCGGATAACTATGACCTAGTCATATTATCCCGATGACTGTAGTACTTAAGAGAACCAGTACCGTATCCTACGTGACCATCATCTCCATATGACTGGAGTGACACTTCCGTCTTGACATCACACCCAACACACTACGATTCTCAATATACTTAGCATTGGCCTACATAGAACCTGTTAAAGCCCTGGACGACCTCAACCAAAGTATATTGATTGTCGCAAGTATTAACGGTGCAAGTCTCAGGTTAAGACCAAATACACCTACCCTGATTTCGAACTTCCATAGACACATAGTCATACTACCAATGGAATTCCGAGGGGGTCTATCCAGAGCGAAGCTGTTTCCCGTACCATCGGTAAAACACAACCTCCTATTACACTTGCATGAGTATCTTATACCCAAATATATGAGAACTTTGTCGTTGTGCCCTCACAACGCGCACAAGTGTAATACTAGTCTTTTACGTATTTATCGATGTCCAATCTCGATAATACTCTGACTATGGATATTTAATGATTTATCCTATTTGGACTGATATTGTCTCATATCGTTCTCCGTCCAGGAACAAATCATAGGGACCTCTCATCATTTATACATCTAGGTGATCTAATCACAAATTATAAGAGTGCAATCTCCTTTGTCACATAGTTAATTTGTACAACAACACCATGATCTGTACAAATAGTGACGCTATGGGTCATAATTGTCCAACAGGTTGTACTCACAATGATCTCTCGGGTGGTTACCATTACATATGTCACATCTCCCCATTGCGTCTTGTTGAGAAAATGTGGTATTGATTGGTTCTGGCATCTAGTGATAGTTGTTGGGCTGGACAACATGCCTCAGAAAATCGGACTGTTGCTCCCAGATTTGGGGTGTATCTTCTTCTAGTAAAGCTCGTAATCTTTCAATCTCCCAATAATGTTCCTTTTTTCAATCACCTGAAAACAAAAGAATGAAATAAAAATTACAGATAAAAATTAAGAAAATTAGATACAAGTAAATTAGATAGCTTCAAAATTAATAACTCAAGAAAAATAAGTCCCCGGCAACGGCGCCAAAAACTTGACCGGCGTAAACACACACGTATAATGCAAGCGCACGTATCATTCAAGTAGTATAAAAATATCGATCCCACGAGGACTTAATTCCTATTGTTGTTATTAATTGTTGAATCTATTTATTTACAAATATCTAATTAAATTGAGAAGAGAATGATTGTTTGATTGATTGAATGTGGTTTTCCTTAATTAAAATAAATAAAATATACAAAAGAAAATACTAAGGAAAATAACAAAAGACTCAAAGATCTAGGGTTGTGAATCTTTCTAATATCTTTTAAAAGATGAAGTGATTATTTTATGTTTGTGTAATAAAATGGTTTACTAACCTGGAACACGAAATTATGCGAAAGCCTCTGTCGATGGTCAGACACAAATACCCAGTTTAACCCAATTGAACCATATGTCTATGTCAACCAAATTACCTGGATTCATTAAGTTTAAGTTCCAATTATGGCTACCCCCGCCCGACAGGGTGTATGTCTATCCTGTAAGGAAATCTATTAAAGGGTTATCTATCCTCAAGGAATATCGTGGCTATTAAGTCTAAGGCTGAAACCTAAAATTCATTTGTCAAGTTTATTTTAGATTTACCACATCAATCTTATTGGTGATCAGACAACAAGAAGCATTAAGCTTAAGACTAAATAAGTAAACTTTTAAATTACCCAAACTATAAAATAACCCCTTATAAACCGGTGATATTGGATTTCATCACAACCCCAGATAACTGGCTTAGTTACGACACATATTTACGGGTAGTAAAAACTTAAATAAAATAA
The DNA here is from genome assembly GCA_019454045.1 of Zanthoxylum bungeanum. Taxonomy (NCBI): domain Eukaryota; kingdom Viridiplantae; phylum Streptophyta; class Magnoliopsida; order Sapindales; family Rutaceae; genus Zanthoxylum; species Zanthoxylum bungeanum. The sequence continues at coordinate 110,983 of SKCR01027654.1, forward strand.
AAGACATAAAGTAAATGCTGAAAAGTAAATTGCTGAAAAGTAAATGACGGAAAGTACATACTGAAATTAAATACTGAAAATTAAATGCTGAAAAGTAAATGCTAAAAGTAAATTACTGAAAAGTAAATGCTGAAAGTAAATTGCTGAAAAGTAAATGCTAAAAGTAAATTGCTGAAAAGTAAATGCTGAAAGTAAATTGCTAAAAAGTAAATGCTGAAAGTAAATTGCTGAAAAGTAAATAAAGTAAAAGTACAATAAAAGAAAATGCTGAGGTAAAAGGATCCACTTTTATTACTTCTATTTTAGATATCTCCATTAATATAATATATTAACTTTGCATGATAATTACCAACCAGCCATATAAGCGGTATCCAGATTAAGTCAAATTAATAATTAATTATCAACCGACCAATCAGGCGGTTTCCAGTTTAGTCAGGTTAAAACCAATTTAAATAATTATCAACCGACCAATATGGCGATAACCTCGTTAAGTTAGGTTTTAACTAGTTATATATTATAATTAAGGGAGATTAATCTAAATATTAGTAATAAAAGTTTTACCTTTTACCCCAGCAATAGAGGAGTTACCTCCTCATTACTGAAAAGTAAAAACTGAAAATTAAAGAAAGAAAAGTACTGTGCGTAAAAGTAAATTGCGGAAAGTAAAAACTGAAAAGTAAAGAAAATAAAGTGCAAAAGCGAAAATTAATTACTGAAAGCTGTAAATAAATAAACAAGATACAATCTTCTTAGTATTCTTAAGGAATTCCTTAGAAGAAAGTATGAATTTACAAATGAAATGGCTTGGTATTTATAGGTAAAATTTTGCCTCCACCAAATCCATTATTAATTTCTCCACTAATTGCTCCACTAATTGCTCCACCAAATCCATTATTAATTGCCCCACTAATTTCTTATCATGTTTGGTGGTGATTTAATAATTTTTATTATTAATTTATTAATTTATTTTTTTTTGCTTTGAAAATGATTGAAAATGACTTTAATAATTACACACAACACACTTCTGGATGGTTCATCAATTTCGGGCATGAAATCTTCAGAATTCAAAATTATTTTGTCTTTCAAAGTTGTAGATCCTTGAGTCTTCTTTAATCTGGAACTTGAATTAGCTCAATCCGATATCGGAGTAAAGATTTATGCCCAAACTACGACAGAAGCGCAAAACTGGATTTCCAAAACTGCACTTCGTTAAAACTTCGAACCACGCCTTTCAAGTTTCCAATCTCCAAAATTAATATGTCAAGTCCAATTTTTGCCCTTATTTGACCCACATTTCGTCCTAAATGATTTCATCATTGTGTCCCAATATTATTTTATATCTGCAAAATAAACTAAAACACATCAAAACGTTCATCAAACCCGAGAAACTAAACAAAATAATTAAGTAAAATGGGCGATAAAGATTGATATATTTTCCGCTCATCATATCCATAGGGAAATGTTGGAGAAAATTAACCATATTGAGTGTGAGAAAGCATAATAAATATATTAAATCGCTGATGAGTGGCAGACACTATCTACCCAATACCCATATGACAAGTATCAGATAAAAAGCTAGTCTATAATGAGGGGGAGTGTGAGAGAAAAATCTCACATTGATTGAGAAAAAAGTGAATGAACGAAAAATTATTTGGATTCCTAACATTTAGGAAAAAAGACATTAAACCCCTTAATATTTTAAAAAAGATATACATATCCCTATCTGATAATAAATTTTATCAGTTTAGATAGAAATATATATGATTTATTATGTTTTCTCACATGTCATTTTTATGTTAATTTACAATATTAACACTTGAGAGAGTCAAAGATAATTAATAAAATATGTTAAGAAATAAGGATGGGGTTGTATGTCTTTTTTGGAACGTTAGGCTGTTTTATGTTTTTTTTTTTTTTTTTTTTTGAAATATTAGAAATCACATTGTCAAATCACCTGACCCGAGTTTAAATGAAGTATGTAAAATCTCCGGCTGTCCCAAACTCTTACAATTAATTAATGTACCTCCTGAACTCGAACCCAAAATCTGATAAACAAATCCTAACTCTTTTGATACCAAACCACATCCTTGAATGATTAGGTTGTTTTATGTATATTTCCCTATTGGGTCGAACATTTTTTTTTCCTAAAATAAAAACCTTTTGTTTGTTGTACCCGGATTAATTACCAACTATAAAACAACCATAGTGTCAAAAGTAGGCCCGTCGCGGTTCGATTTCGAATCGGAACTAGAACCGCCTGGAACCTACGATTCCAAGAATTGGTGGTTCCGATTCTAGGAAACTGAACCGGAACTGCGATTTTTCAGTTTAGTTTCAGTTCCGGAACCGCAAAAAAATATTAAAAAAAAATTAATAATAAATTAGTGAAGTAATTAGTGAAATAAATAATGAAGTATAAAATTTTACCATAAAGATCATGATTATGTTGATATTTCTCTAGTAATATTTTTTAATTTAATTTATATTTAATTTTATAAATTTTTCTTTTTTTTATTAATGCAATTCGGAACCAAAACTGCCGGTTTGAAACCACTGATTCTATTTCCTCTTTTTAAAGAAGGAAACCACGAATTCCGAAACTACGGCAGTCAAAAAGAATGGGAAATGGTGTGAACTTCTAGTTTAGTGGAGGAAGTCAAGACAACAAATATAGGTTGATATATATATATATATATATAAAAGATTTAATTAAGAACTTCTTTTAGCAATCAAAGGACACGTGGCATTGATAATGCCCGTCCGATGAAACGATCTTACAAAGATTTTATAAATTAATTTTTTTTTAATATTATTAGTGAACAGTGGCTTAAAATAAAATGTAATAGCTCTAGTTCATGATGATCTTGATTGAGAAGGGTATTTAAAGGATGCCTCTGTTTGTTTCCCACTTTTGAGGAAAAAGGAAACATTAGCTTCATCAATGAAAGCCATACCATAAATTGTTTAATTATTATAGGCTTAAATGGAAAGATATACAGCTTGATGTAGAATAATATCAAAATATTTAATTATTTAGGTATGTTGTTAAAAGTTTAAGTTCTAGTTTGATTGTGATTCATTTTGATAAATCTGATTTTATAAAGTTACTAATTTTGACAAGAAATAAGTAAGATAAAGTTTTTTTGAGGTAAAAATTCTTAATTTCTAAATTATATTGCAAGTATTTATCAAAAACCTTATCAATTTTTTTTTTTTGGAAACTCCGCCGTCAAACCATCCGACCCACTTAAACGGAACTGATAAAATCTCTGACTGTCACATATTTTTATAAAAAAAATATACCTCTTAGACTCAAACTCAAGACCTGAAAATCAAATTTTAAACTCTTTGTCATTAAACTAAATCAGACAACTTTACAAGTTCTGCTATGACTACTAGCTACGTGTGAGTGCTTTTAACAATGGGTACCTAATTATCATGGAAATGGTTACTTTTCATCAGAAAAAAGGGTATGGAAATGGTTGTATGAATATACAAAATCAAGAGTGACGTGCACTGAAAATTGAATATAACTAAATAATTAAATGGTTTAATATGAATATAAAAAGTAAACAAACATCACTTCTCATTAAAAACTACCATAAAACATTACACAATGAGATCAGAGTGGCATTATAAACAGGTAAATACTGTATTCCTTATATCAAATTATCAATATAGTGGTCTCAATCATGGTTTAAAAATTTGGATCCGACATGCCAGTTAAACCGATAATTGGAGTGCTAAAATACCGAGCAAAATTTGTCAAAAAAATTTTAAACAATAATTGAAATTGAAATTATATATTTTTTATAATTTTTGATTAACTAAAATTATTTTGACATTACCGATTCAACCGATTGAACCAGTAAAATTTTTTAAATCACCAATTCAATCATCGATATGATTTTTATAAATTTTTATCGATTTTTATAAATTTATCCCAGTTAATGATGATTAGATAGAAAACTCTTCTTCGGGTGAGAGTGAACCACAAACACCGACCTAATTCTCTTCTTTCCAGTGTTGGTGATAATGCTAACTTAAATAATAAGTTACATGAAAATCATGTGACACAACGAGATAAGCAATAATAGAAATATGAATGGGAAAAGTGAAATATAATGTTTGCCAACGAGACTAGATGACGTCTATCCAAACGTCACACCAAAGAATTGGTAATTTCACCGAGAGATTTTATATAAGAGTAATGATATACATACTTAAGTTTTTACACCTCTCTCATTGTAACTACAGTGAACTACAGTAATTCACTGTAAAAATTTTAAGTAAAAATTTATATATGTATATCATTTTTGTTTATATAAACATCCCAGAGGAAAAAACTCACATGCCTAACTAAAATAATGATATTACAACCCTATTTATGGGAGACCAATTAAAATCTTACTCAAATAAGTTGAATATTCTCTAATCATAATTAAATTAAAATATTTAAAATAGCAATATAAGAAAACAACTAAAATAAGAAAAGCCTAAAATAAAATAATCCTAATTAATTCACATTATATCACCATGTACCAGAAGAATAGGAGATAAATACTCTACTTCCATAAGACAAATCCACTAAATAAAGCTACTATTCTAAAAAAAAAAGGCCTAGGCGCTCCCTATGCGCTAGGCGTGTCTGACTATTTCGATTATGTATAAAAACAGTTACTAGGTGGCGTTAGACGATAAGGCAGGTCTAGGTGGCCGCCTAGGCGGGTCAGGTGGGTATATGCAGCCACCTAGACAATTCTAAGCAAGTCTATACAATTTTTTCCCAAATTTATTTATTTTTTTCTAATTTTCTGAATAAAAATAAAACTGTCTAACACTGCTTAGCCTATCCTTCTAGATGCTGCCTAGAAAGCCTAGGCGCACCCCATTGTACGCCTGCCGCCTATCCTTTTTTTTAAAAAATATTGAAGCTACCTTACTAAAACAAATAATAAATAGTAAACGAATAGATAGATAAAAAATAAATAAAACGTCTTAAAGATATTCAAACATTTCAGTACTAAAAGTACAAGTTCTGCATAAAAAAAAAGGCGAATGTAGTTCAATAGATTATTCAAATATTAACAAAAGGAAAACAAACTTCTCTCTGAGTTGAACAAATAAACAAGGAACAGTTTTTATTGCAAAATCGGGTCTCTTTATATAAGTTACAGAAAATTTACACTTCATAATTACACAAACATTGCAACAAGTTCTCGCAACTTAAAGCAACAAAATGCACATTCTTCATAAAAGTTACTGGAGAACAAGACAAAATAAACACATTTTCTTCTTTAATTAATAAATTTAGAGCGCTCACCAGAAATTCAAGACTGGGGGACAATGCCAATTTCTGAATTACTATGCGCACTTAAATGATGATTCGGGATGTTGGAGTTTGCATTATCTCTTCTACTAGCTCAGGCTTGTCTTGGAGTTTGCAAATGACATGATGATTCGGGATGTTGCACTTGCTTGGATCCTTTTTGTCAGTGGAACCAAGGGTGGTGTCTACTTTGTAATTACCTAGACTTTGACGATTTCCCATACGAAAAGTTCCTTTCACTTTGTCTCCTTGACTCAAACTGACTGCATCACTGCAGCTCTTCCTTCGGCCCAGCTTTGGTGATTTTGCACGGGTTGGTGGTATCTGGTATCCATTAAAAGCAACAGAATCATGTTTTAAGCAGATATATAAAGCAAATGAAATTTATAACAGATGAACATGAACCATACACTTATCCTTACTATTCTCATCCCCACATAATTAGACATATTTTGAAAACAAAGCAGTTTCACAGCATCCCAACATCCTAGAGCTCAACATGATAGAAAAGAAATAAATCAAATCTATCCTGTACCCTTTTCAGTTCAACTTTTGGTGGTGGTCCCTCGTGGTAGAAGCTTGGCATTGGGCTCGCCTTAAATGTTAAACTCTTCCTCAATTGCTTGATAGCAGCCTCTGTCTCTTCCTTGGAACATTAAGATTTACAAGGACAAAACAACATGGGTTAGACAAATATGAGCTGAATAAGTTAATTTCTATCCACAATCATGGAAAAGATAGATTTTTAATTTGTAATTATCCTTGGGTGTCTACTAGAGTTTTATACCTTGGTCCTAGCTTCACTTTGGCTTTTCTCAGCTTCCAATGCTTGGTGTTTCTCCTCTAGTTTTGAATAAAACTAAAAAAATGGCAATGTAATAGGCACATAGATTCAGAACAAATTAATTGGAAAATCAATAGTAATTCACACGAAAAGACTGATGAATGAGGTACCTCCTTCCGTTTCTCTGCACGTTCAGTGCATCTAAATGTAGGAGCTGCTACAACAGTCCGCACAGATGCTGCAGTGCTAGGGATAGTCAAGAGATAACAACAATTTTGAAAAAGAGAGAGAGTGAGGAGGCAATAAAAAGAACAAGAAAGCATAGGAGGAAAACAAATGAAGACAAAATTCCAGAGAGCAAGAGGATACGAGGAAGCAACAGAACAAGAATCTTCCTCATCAGGATGCTTCTTGTTATTGGGTTGCAATGGCTTCCTTGGCACCAGAGGTGGCTGCAGCCAGTCATACAGAAGATCACTGAATAATTTATCAATACTACAGAAACCATAAAAAGAGACCTAAGAGTTTAATGATTTCTTATGGAGCATAAAGACAATCAAAAGATCTTCGTCGTCGACCCCACCTAATGAGGAAAGGCTTTGTTTGGTTTGGTTTGGTATTATTTCCAAAACGAGTCCATAACTTTTAACCTAAAGATAACCTAGATTATAAGTTGAAGCTTCTCACTGTTCTACCATGAAACATTCACTTTCATCTTTCTGCAACATTTTAAATTTACCGTAACTGGTAAAAATATTGAAAATCTAGATTTACCCGATTCTGCTTTTTATTGTTAAGATGCCGCAGGCCATTGTATTAGATGATTTAATCACACTATTGGGTTCAGCCGCAGCAGAACGAGTTCCATTTGAAGCACGCTTTTCGGTTGCTAGGGAAAAAGGCTGTGGAATAGTGTGTTTTGTTCGAACATTTCCAGCAGTGGCTTTTGAAGCATGCTTCACAGCTAAAGATGACTTATTAGTACCCTTTGTTTTGACATCTTCTGGTTTGACCTTCTCCGCAGGCAAGCGAGCCTCTGGCTTTGTGCTGACCACATTCTGCTCTTCCTTAGCTTTCTCGATCTCAATTGAGTTTTCGGTGGTACATTCCTTCACTTCATATTCCTTTACTTCAGTGCTCTCTTCCACTCTTTGGAGTTGAGGTTCTACATCAACATGTTCATATGATCCCCCGCAACATCATGATGATTGGGAATTGTTTCATGATCAGAATCATGGGAAACACCATTTGAGTAAACTATGACACAATCAGCTTCCTTGTCCATACAAACATCTGTAACATCTACACCCATTTCACTGCAACAGAGAAACGTGAATATCAAAATCTTGTTGTCTTTTAATATTCAAAAGGTGTGACAAATAATATATGAACATTATGTATACTTATCATCTCTCTAGTCATGGGCAATGCTCGATAGCCAAAATCACGCTAACGCGAGACAAACTCTACTTTTGAAGGCAAAATCATCAAAACTAAAAATTTTATTTCAAGCATATTTTAATCAAGGTTATGAGATGGTACGGCAATTATGAAGGTAAAATAATCAATGTTATGCTGGTAATGTGATCACTTAAATTTTTCTATTCATTCAAGGATTCACAAAATTCAATAAATCAACAAATTAGAAGAGGTCAAAATTACAAGAACTCTGAATATGAGATTTCAGAAAGTAAAATAAGGGAGAACCAACAATTTTTCTTAGCACTAGGATTAGCACGTGTTTGAAACCAAGTCTTAGGAGTGGGTCAATCATCAAATATTATGATTATCCTGAGGAACATGCTGTCGCCTCACGCAGTGCCCTCTCCTGCTCCTGAGATCACCTAATGCGAGATGAAAATCAAGCCAACACTCGATGGTACCATTTACATAACTAATAAAAAATGAACCTCATTTTAAGGACAAGTAAACATATATTATGATTTTAGCTTGAGCGGGAAAAAGAACAAGGAAATGATAAAATATATAAAAGAAGCAACCACCTTGGCTTTGTCAAACATGAAAAAGTTTTGTTTATTGTTAAAGAAAAAGTAGCCGCAAACAGAATTATTTGCCTTCCAACAACAGATGGTCAAGACAACTAAAAGGGGAATTATAACTAAGAATGCTAGGAGAAGTGTTGTGCTTAATACAAGAATGCTAAGAGAAGTGGATGTACTAAATACAACAATTATGACAAAAGTCCAACCAAACAACAAAATTATATCCAACAAAGCATTAATCCACCTACCAAGGGACATAGAGAGGGTAAAAATTTAAATAAATAAATAAGAGCACAATTTTAAGTTCAACTAAGAAAACGAAAAAACAACTAAAATTAAGCCAAAGAAAAAAACTTTCCAAACACGGGCATATGGCATTAAAAAAAACATTCCTGCCAAAATATTTAAAAAGAATGGAGATTCCAACAACTATAGAAAGGATTCTAATTAAAAACCAAACTTCTCTAGTAGTTTAGTCTATCACATTTACAAATAGCATCAATGTACAAAAGAATTGTAATATAACAAGCCACCCATAGACTGACCTTAAACCCTAAACATATATGCATTATCTATTCAATCCTCACTAATTTATTTTCACATAAGCTAAAAAGAGATAGAGATTAACAACAGCTAATTAAAAAGTTAATCCAGCTCTAACCCAGAAAATCTTTTCTCACAAAACTGAAGAAAACAATTGGAAAAAAAAAAAAAAAAAACAAACTTGAATCTTACCACTCTGTTTTCATTTCAGCACAAACAAAAATCTAATGTCAAGCTTGAAATTTTTTCCTCAACTAAGCAAAACAATTCAAAATTTTCAACGTTCTTTTACCATTCTTTACATTTTCCCAGAAACAAAACGAATAAAAAAAAAACGACATTTACAGATCGGGTGACAGATTATAATGAATGTACTGTTCAAATTCAAAGCTACATTACATGTACATGCATGCAAAAATGGTAAACAGATCAAGAGGCAAAGCTAGAGCAAATAGAGTGGCAGAAATGGTAAATTACTCACAGTTTTGGTCCGATCTGTGAAGAACTGGAAGTGAGCTTTTTAATTGTGTTCGAGTTTTTGTTCGTTGGTTCTATTTACTACTAGTCACACAGTTTTATACAAGTGTGTGTCGTCGGTGTTAACGGCGTTAGTTGACGGAGTTTATTTTGAGATTTTGAAAATTGAGTTATTAATATATATTTTTTTTGAATCTTATCACAAGATTTGCCTCTCTTTTTCCCTTTTTAAGCCCACCTAATTACCTTTTTTTTTCCTCAATTAAGGTGCCAAATGGATTTTCCTTTTCCTTTTTTTTTTTTTTTGAATATTTAACAATAAATTAAGAATCATAATTTAATAAACAAAAGATTAATTATTACATGAACCTTTAATATAAGCTCTTAATAAGGCATCTAAATCTCACCTAAATTTAGGTGCACACACAATAAAAATGAGTTCAAAAACTAATTCTAGTTCCAGTAATGTCTTCATAAGAAGTGGATTAAATCGGTTTAAAATTTTGAAATATTAAAGATTTAAAACGAACTAAATTTAATAGTTCTAAACCAATTGGATGGATCTGATTCTAGCAAAAATGTCCACCACCCTTATAATATTCATAAAAGAAATTATTACATGAGGTTCTTGAAGAAATATAATACACCGTTTGGTATTGATTGAAATTATAAATTAACTTATAAGTATTGTACCGAAAGTATAAACTACCTTATAAGCTCACCAAATTGTATATCAAACGATATATAAAAATGTAATCCTCCACTAAATGGAACTTTACGTACCGTTTGATATAAAATTTGGTGAATTTAATAAAATAACTTATTTCTCAATCAATATTCTCTATCAAGCTA